>SRVM01013861.1:0-13960 GCA_007570785.1 Antilocapra americana | reverse complement strand
TCATTTGAATCAGTTCTACTCAGGTGGACGGATCTGGAGCCTATTATCTAGAGTGAAGTAAGCCAGAAGGAAAAACAACAATACAGTATACTAATGCATATATATGGAATTTAGAAAGATGGTAACGAGAACCCTGCATGCGAGACAACAAAAGGAACGCAGATGTATAGAACAGACTCGTGGACTCTGTGGAAAAGGGCAAGAGTGGGATGATATGGGAGAATGGCATTGACACATGTTAATTATCATATGTAAAATCAATCGCCAGCCCAGGGCTGATGCTTGGGGCTGGTGCACCGAGATGTCCCGGGGGAGGGAATCGGGAGGGAGGAGGGAGGGGGGTTCTGGAGAGGGAGCATATGTAAACCCATGGTGGTTTCATGTCATTGTATGGCAAAACCCACACAATAAAGTAAAGAAAATTTAAAAGAAAGAAAGCATCCAGAGAAAAATAGCACATTACAAAGAAGAGAATTTGCATAACTGGTGAATGAGAAACCACATAGGCCAAAATATAATAGAACACTTTGAAGACCTAAAAAAGAACTGTCAACCTGGAATTCTTTGTCCAGAAAAGTTAAAGATAGTTTTAGGTGAAATGAAACTAAGAGAATTTGTCACAATCAGATCTAATTACTAAAAAAATTCTTCAGGCTAGAAAAAAATGATACCAGAAGGAAACTTGCTCCAGGAATAAAGGAAGATTGACAGAAAAGGCAATTATTTGGGCAAAATATAAGAGTATTTCTTTCCACTTAAATTCTGTAAAATATGTATGATTCTTGATAACAATTAAAACATTTGTCTGAGGGAGGATTTTAATATATGTAAATGAAATACATATGGCAACTGTAATCTAAAGGGGGAGAAACCCTTCATTTTACTTGAAGTGGTACAAAATTAACGTCTACTTGAAGTGGTACAGTATTAAATAGAATGTGAAAAGAAAATATGTATAATGTTGTAATTTGAACAACAACTAAAATTTATAAGTGTATATATAGCCAAAAATACATTAAAATGGAATACTAAAAGCAATCCAAATAATCAAAAAGAATACAGCAAAGGAAAAATAGGAAAAAAGGGGGCGGGACAAACAGAAAACAATAAATACAAGTATATGTAGACTTAATCCAAGAAAAATAATGAAATTAAATATATAAATAATATAAGACCACAAATGAGAACATAGAATGTTAGACTGAATTAAAAAAAAAAAAAAACTATATCCTCTCATTAAGGCCAAACTATATGACTTCCATAAGAAACTCACTTCAAAGAAGATATAGACAGGTTAAAAATAGAAGACTGGAAAAGGCAATACCAGGCAAACACTTATCAAGAGAGAACTGGTTGTATATAGTGATATGGGACAAAGCACATTTATATATGAGGGAAATCACCAGGGATAAAGAGGGATATTACATAATGATAACAGGGTGATTTCATCAAGAAGAAAAAATCTTAAATGCACATGTAACTACCAGTAGAGCTTTTCAACTCTTGATTCTAGAGCAACTGAACATTCATATATATAAAATAAACCTCAATCTATTACTTATACTTTATTTAAAAATTAATTCAAAAGGAGTCATAGACTTAGATGCAAAATGAAAAAGTATAAAACTTAGAGAAGAAAACATAGATGAAAAATCATTACATGCTTGTCTGGAAGAGTTCATAGATATAATACTAAAGCACAATTAAAGAGAAAAAAATGACCATTTGAAATTTATCAAAATTTAAAACTTTTGCTCTTAAGAGGATGAAAAAATAGGCTTCAATCTGAGAAGAAATAATTACAAATCATGTATCTGACAAAGGATTATATCCAGAAGATACAAAGAGTTCTCAGAGATCCAAAATAAGGAAACAAAAAAAAAACTAATTTTTAAAATAGGTAAAACACATGAAGAAACATTCCATCAAATAAGTTATATGGATCGCAAGTAAGTACATGAATAGGTATTCAGTCTAACAAACTACTAGTGGAAAAAAATACAAATAAAGATTTTGATGAGATACTGTTACCCAGTCCAAGCTCACTCTGCTCGCTCCACATGAGGCCAATGAGAGATGAAGTGTTGAGGCAAGGAAGAGACCAGCTGACTGAGAAGATGGCAGGCTAGCACCTCAAAAATGACCATCTTGTTGGGGCCTACATATCAGATTCTTTTATGGATCAGTGATGGGGGTAGGTGAGGAGATGAAGTAAAAAGATAATTTACTTCCTGCAAATATCTCCTAGAATGACAAGCCTCAGGTATGTTAGTTTCACTTCCTTGGAGATCTCAAACATTGCTGATGGGAATGGAAAATGGTACAGCCACTCTAGAAAACAGTTTCTAGTAATGTTTAATGTATACTTCCCATGTGACCCAGCAGTCCAGCCCTAGGTATTTATAGCAAGAGAAATGAAACTTTCTGTTCACACAAAAATCAATAGAGAATGTTTATAGTAGCTTCATTCATAATCACCAAAAAATGGGAAAAACCCAAATGTCCATCAACAGATGACTTTATAAACAAACAGTGGTAAAGTCATACAATGGGATACTAATCAGCAATAAAAAGTAATGGGTTACTGACAATTGTAACATCATAAATGAATTTCAAATGCAATATATGTTAAGTGAAAGCAGTCAGATTGAAAAGGCAATGTACTCTAGGTATGACTTGATACAGATGACATTCTAGAAAAGGCAAAACTATCAGAAATGAGAATCAATTAATAGGAATTAAGAATGGGAGGAAAGGTTTGACTACAAAGGTGCAGCATGAAGGAGTTTTCTTGGGATGTAGAAACTATTTACTATCTTGATCTTGACAATGGTTTCACAATTCTATCATTCATCAAAACTGACATAACTGTATGCTATAAAGATTACATGTAAATTTAATGTACATGAATTTTATTTAAAATTAGGATGGAAAAAATGGGGATCATAGTCATGTCTATGTTTACATTTCAGATGAACAACATCTCTGGACAACTTTGAGTCAGATATAATCTTATGTTTCATTTATATGGCTTTTATTTTCATTCTGGATATACTTCTATACTTTCTATGCTGCAAAATCTTAGTGGTGTTGATCATTAACTGGGTCAACATAAATTAAATCTCTGGCCTTTATTTCTGTCCTGGTGCCCTGAGTAGATAATGCACTTCTGTGTCTGATAAGGTACTTTGGCCTTTACTTCAACCCTAGTAGACAGAATGCCTTCTACAAAGAGGGGCACAGCACAGCTCTCAATGTTTTCAGCTCTTTGTGAACAGATATTTACAGAGTCAGTATGCAGTGTATTTATTGAGATTAAAACAAGCATTCCTAAAACTCAACGACTGGCAATTCTATCTCCTGCATAATCAAATGAGAATATCTGTCATTTCCAGCTGTATTATAAACTCTGAAAATACTTTCAACTACCGCAATAATTTTCAGATGAGACTCTTAAGGAACTTGCTACTTAAGTTCTAAACCAGATTTTTTTCAGAGCCTGAGATACTCTCAAGTAAAATTCCTTACATATGTATATTGCTGAACAAGTTTTAAAATGCTCTCATATTTAATACCATTAGGTTATCCTAATACAACCCCAAATGCAGCTCCAGAAACTGAAGTGATATGAACAAGATTACACAGCTCAGAGGTAATGCAGTTGGGCCCAACATTCAGTTTCTGGGACTCTAATGGAGTTCTCAGAATATTTCAATGTAAAGCAGAAAGTAATTTTAGATTCACTTCTTCTTGAAGCTTTGTTTCTCTTAATTGGGAAGACAAATACATTGAAAAGAATTGTAATCATTCTTGTATGATTAAAGATTGGTGCTTCAGGGTCTTCAGGGTCAGAGTCCTCAATTTCCTTACCATCAGCTTTCATGATACCTATGATTATTTATTATTAGGGAGAAGAGAAGAGTGGGCAGCTTAAAAGTTAAAGTAAGGGTCCTGGAGACTGATTCCCCCACTGGAAGACTTTCAGCTTGCTTCTCATCTCAAGTGATTGGAGGTTCTTTGACCTCTGCTGCAATCTCCTGGCTTAGAGGACATTTGCTTAATTCTAGGCATGTCTAAGTCCCCAGACACTACCTTAAGTGCCAGTTTTCCAGTTTTTGCACAATATCCTTCCCAAAGAGGAACTGCAGTCCCCACATCGACTGTTTATTAAGGGGCCAGAACTCCGACCTATATATTCTCAATCTAAGTCCTAGCCTATTTCCTAAAAAAGTCATTGTTACACAAGTGTTTTGTTTTGTTTTTGAGGCCTAATTGACCTATAGAAGCATTTTCAAGCCCATTTTATTTCAAATGACTACTAGAGTGCCGAGTATATTACAGAAGTTCAATACAGATTTGTTGCATAAATAAGTGAATGAATCAATGAAGTATAAAAGATTCTTTATTTTGAGGTCAGAAAGTTTGTACTTAAAGGCATTTTGATAATTACTTGCTGCTGGGAGAAGGAAGTAGTGATCACAATGTCAAGAACAGTGAGATATATCTGTAGGTGGTCAACTAATTAAAAACAAACAAAAGCAACTGTAGCTATAATTGTGTTCTGATCCATACTAGAAGGGAAGTTAGCAATCTAGGATCATGGTTCAGTAAATATATTTTAATGAACATAAGCATTGAATAACTTTCATTTTCCCTATTTTTTAAAAATGACACTCACATTCTAATTTTCCCTTTAAAATCCTCTTGGAAACTTAAACTCACAAATGTTGTCAGTCTAAACAAACATCCCTGATTGAAATTTTCCTTCCTGAACACTCATTGAGGATTATGTGTTTAAGGGCTTTTTATAACTTAATCTGCATAACCTTGAAGAGCTCTTCATCCTTTAGCTGATTAAAAATATTTTTCACAGCCCATAAAGCAAGATATGACTCCATGCTATGTGTATTTAATAGAGGAAATATGCTTTATGTGCTCCATTAAGTCGTTTGTGAAATTGCATTAGTGCCATGCCATTAGCACACCTCTTTCAGGCACATCTGTGGCCATCTTTTGACAGGTAAATTAACGGTTTCATCAATCTACTCAGAGATTTGTAATGACCTTCTAATAAAAAAAAACCTTATCAGGAGTTACAAAGGGTATCAGACATAATCTTCAGTAGAATATTGGAGAAATGAATGGAACACGATGATATCATATTTCTTGATGGATGGTAGTGGCATATTTTAGAGACATTATTAAACTATATTGACTTAAGAGGTTAAAAATATAAAAATGTAATATGGGGCAGATACAGATGATTGCAAGAATGATGTTTAAATTATGGTGACTTTTCTAATATGCCAAAAAATTGTTGGTATAAAAATCTTGTTTCCATAACAAGAAAATTGTTAAATCATAAGCATATTGTTAAACACTGACAGTATCCACACAGGTTCATTCCTATACAGTGTGTGTGCTAAGTCACTTCAGTCATGTCTGACTCTTTGTGACCCTATGGACTGTAGCCCACCTAATTCTAATCTTTTGCTATTTATGAATGGATAGTATTGCAGCAAAATACTATCATCTTTAAGTCTCCTGCTCAAAGCTTGTATTATGACTGATTAATTTTTCAGAGATCAGTTTCAGATGTCACTGCCCTCTTTCCTTCAGTTTTTTGTTCTTTTTCTTTTAACATTTACTGTAAGTGCATATTGTTTCCATAACAATAAATTATAGCAGAAACAACTTTTTCCAGTGTGCCACTGTCCTAAATCATCTAGCATAGCTCCAGTATTTTTGCCATTTTCACCCCACTCCCACATTATAACTTGTGCTTTACAAATTTTGGGTTGACAGGTATAAAAATTAATATCAGTATCACCTCCTTTGTGTCTACCTCAGCTCAAAGTGCCCTCTCCTTCCTCTGAATTTTGACAGCACTTAATGTCTCTTCATCTCATAAATGGCATTGGATACTAGTAGTAATAAGTTCCATTATTTTCCCAACTAGAGTGTAACTTATTTGGGGTCAATATGTAAGATAGTTAAATCTTGGACTATCAACTATGTTTAAGATAGGTAAAGCACCAGACAGGCTTGGGGTCAAATCCTGGGTCTGCCATTCTACTTGCTATGTGACCTTGGACAAGCTTCTTTATCTCTCCAAATTTAAGTTTACTCACTTGTAAAAAAAAAGATGACATCACTGCCTATATTAATATAATGTCATACCATTCCCACAACCACAGTTTTATCACTGTTTTCTAGGTAAATGAAACACTACAGAAATATGTGGATGGCCAGAAACAAATTGTCTCACTTCAGTGCACCTTTCAAAATATACTGCTAAAAATTCAGATGGGAGAAATATGTTAGCTTCAGTTTTTAATTCTATAAAATTGAGTTTCAGTCTCAGCTGCCTAAGACCACTCATGAATCAGAGCCCATCAGGAAGGGTATCATATGAGGACAGGTTCTAGCGTTAGACAACCTATGCTTACATCTCACCTCTGCCACTCATTATCTGTGAGACATAGGATACTTTGCCTAGATTCCTTAAGCTTCAGTTTTCTCATCTGTAAAATGGGGGTTATAACATTAGATACATCATAAGGTTACTGTAAGGATTACAAAAGTTAATAAATGTGATTCATTTGGAATAGTACCTGCATAAAGAAATTATTGTTAGCAATTTTTGTTGTACTTGAACTCATCTTTCAAATATGCTGAATTGTCAGTTTTGAATCCTTATGAGAGGAACAAATGGTGTGTACACAGAAAAAAAATACTGTGGGAAACTTCATAGAAGGAGGAATAATCAGAGTGCCATCATCATTCATAGTTTCAAGAAACTCACTGAGTGCCCAAAGCTTTAAAAGTCTAATCCTAAATTCTTTCTTTTTAGTTCTTTACATTCAGTAGTCCATGCATTTTTGCTCAGAGTGACACACTGAGCAATATTTTTTTATCAGTTTCAAATTATACTTATGGTTGATTCATTCTCTAAGAACCAGATCAAGATAGAGTTCCAACTTGTACAAGAACCTCACCATGCCAGCTAGTCTTTTTTTGAGATCCTACAGTACTTTATCATCTAAATCAGGGGCTGGTAAAATATGATATCTGGTTAAATCCAGCTGCAAACTTATTCTTGTACAAACTGTGAGTTAAGAATAGCTTTTATATTTTTATGAATTATAATAAAAATAATGACTATGAGTGTGATAGGGGATCATAGGTACTCTGCAAATTCTAATGTATTTACTATGTGTTCCTTTACAAAAAGAAAATTCCTGACCTCTCCTTTTCTGTACTCATTTGGCGCTTCATCATATACGGTCTAGAGATATATCTTGCATTCACTGCTACTGGTAGATAATAACCATAATATTCATATCATCATTAGGTGTTTATAGTGTTTCAGGCACTATGCTAACTATTTAACTACATTATTTTAGTTTTCACTACAGCCCTATGAGTAGATAATAGTTTTTTAGGTATATAATATTTTAATTTCCTTATTTTGTAAATGAGGAAACTGAGATTTAGAGTAGAATACATCATGCCATGGTTACATGGCTAGCCAACATTTGAACTTAAATCTTACTCATAAACTCACATCCTTTTTCATACTGTGGCCCATTGTTGTTGTTTTTGTCCTCTTAAGTCATTTAAATTAAGTACATGTGTTTAAGCCTAGATTATAAACTCCTTAAAGACAAAAGCCACATGTCTCCCACAACAGAGAATGCTACACACATAATGGCTACCCAACAAATATTTACTAAATGCAAAAATAAATGAATGTAACTCAGTGTTTAATCTTTCACAGGCCTACTGAGGAATATGTTACTAAAGAACATAATCATGCATTCATAAACTAGAGATGTACCTAATACTTCATTGTCTTTGTTAGTGCTCAGTGGCTCAGTAGTATTAGACTTTTTTTGCGACCCCATGGACTGTAACCCATCAGGCTCCTCTGTCCATGGAATTCTCTAGGCAAGGATATTGGAGTGGGTTGTCATTTCCTTCTCCAGGGGATCTTCCCAACCTAATGTTTTCCAAATCTTTAAATAGATCTTTCTACTTGGACCTTTATTTTCCTATGCTAAAATGAAGCACTGCCTGGAGTTATGTTATACATAAGTTTTCTTCCTTCTTCCCTTTTCCATTCTTCTCTTCCACCCTTCCTACCTTCTTCCTTCCTCCCTTCCTTTTTTTCTTCCTTAAAAATATATTCAACATGCTGCTTAATATGTGTAAGTTAATGAGGTGGATAAAATAAGCATAGTCCATGATCTTGTCTAAACTCCAATCTAGGTTTTTTGGATATATATATATATATATATCTTAGTTGGATCATTTCCAGGTTTTAAAGCATCTAGATGTCAACTGCAATTACCTTCCACTTGAAGTCCAGGTAAATTTGGCTTGAAAGGCCAGTTGCCATGTGAGTCTAATGTACTCCTCTAATATTTCTGTATATCCTGGGAATTTAAGTTTTTGATAATCCTCTCTGGCACTGATTTATGGCTTTTGCTGTACTTTCTTTTCTACTATGCATACTGCTGCTCTTTCCATATCACTGCTTAGTCTCCAACCAATTACCAGAGACCATTTCTTCTCCTTCATCCCAATCCAACTTCCCCTTTCTTCACCTCACACAGTGGCATTTGTGTGAGGCAAGTGAGTAGAAAGACTTTAAATATCTAGAGGCAGTGAAAGTTGAACTTCTAATAAGCAAATAAACAAAATATAGCTCATACTCTCATGGAACCCACAGTCATTTTAGAGAACACATGTATTGAAGTATCATCTGTAAAATAACAAAATGGTGAAAACAAATTCCTAACATTAAAGATTAGTTTAAAAACTTATGTTATAATCATTTAATGAAGTATTAAAGCTATCATTTTAAAAATTATGTGTATTAGTCAGCAGAGTGAGCTGATACGTGTATATCATGAAAAGATAGCTCATGAGAGGTCAGTGACTTCTGTATACTTTGAACAACATTCTAAAAATTATACACCAGTTGGGCAGAACAATAGAAGGAAATAAGAGCCTTTCATTTTTTTTTAATGTTTTTGATATGGACCATTTTTAAAGTCTTTATTGAATTTGTTGCAACATGGCTTCTGTTTGATGCTTTGGGTTTTCGGCTGTACAGCATATAGGATTTGAGCTCCCTGACCAGGGATCAAATCCACAGCCCTGGCTTTGGAATGCAAAATCCTAACTACTGGACCTTCAGGAAAGTCCCAAGCATTTCACTTTTAATATCTACACACTGCTGTACTTAAATGTTTATAAGGATCACTATTATTTAAAAACCTAAATAAAACTGGGCCAAAGGGCTGATATAAACTGATAGTAAAAGTACATTTTCATTTAGTGGCTCTTCAAATAGTGGTTATATTTGTGCACAACAAGGCACTTTCATGGTTTGGGGATGGCTTTACTATTTTACAGAAATGTCCAACTCATTCATCACATTTCACAACGTCTGCTAAAAATCACAAACTTTGGAACTTTTGCTAGATATGATATTTGAAGATGACAAATTAATCCAGAAGCTGAATACTTAAGTTTCAGGACAAATGTGGCCTTAAAAAAGTTCTTCAAAATCCTCCATGTAAGAGACAAAATATTGTGTAAAAGAATAGCACTGGAATAAGAAAGAAGTCTCAACTGTTCTGTCAAGAAAGGATAAGGGACTAATAGTAATCTACCTGTTCTGAAATAAAAATGATAGTATGTAGCTTGGCTAATGTTCAGATCAAGTAGAACAGAAAGTTACAAATAGTTTAGGCCAATAAGACTTCATGTCTGTAAAAATATTTTTGAGTTACAAAAGGTAATGCTGTTTTGTAACAGAATTCCTTGATGCTCAAGATAAGTTATTAAAATGAGTAACAGTAGAAATCAATGGAATAGGACAGTTTGGGGCCATAGTGTGAATTCTAAAAAGCCATCTTATAAATAAGTACGGAAATCATTTCATGTATTATTTTCAACTCCCTTGGAGGAAATGGTTAAAAAGTAAAAGAAACCTCCAAGAACTAGACAGATTCAAGACCAAAATAACATTACAATAGTAGAGTCAGTAGGGGCAGCTGTCTTGTTTTATTTTCCATTCTTACTGTCTGTAAGAACAAAATGCAATAAATTCTAACAAAACTCAGAAAATCAACACACATGCACAGAAACACACACTCACCTGCTGAGAGGTTACATCGCACAACTAAGCGGGGGCACCAAATAAACAGAAAACCCATCAAAAATATTTGAATAGAATCACCTTTATATCTTCTTAGAACTTTTTCTAGGTACATCTGAAAGTGCCTCAAAGTTAGAAATTTCTCCAAGGATTTCTTTGTCTGAGGACACCATTCTTCATTTGAAAGTAGTCCCTGAACATATGTCTCATGACCTAACGAACACATTTTTATCATCACTCTATTTTTGAACCACAGGGAAAGTGTAAGTAATAATCTTAATTTTGATAGGAGGGAAAGAAGAGATAGCACAACTTGAGTAATATGAGATGACAATAAGACAGTATTATGAGTTTATCTGTATGTGGCAAATATAGCCTAAGTGGGGTATATTTTAACTCTCAACTGTTTTCTGTCAATCCCTTTAGCCAGCACTCCTTTACTAGGCAAATTTATCTTCTTCCACAAAGAGATATTTGTCAATGTCTGGAGACATTTTTGGCTTCCCAGGTGGCTCAGTGGTAAAGAATTGTCCTGCCGATACAGGAGATGTGCATTCGATCCCTGGGTCAGGAAGATCCCTTGGAGTAGGAAATGGTAACCCACTCAAGTATTCTTGCCTGGAAAATCCCATGGACAGAGGAGCCTGACAGGCTACAATCCATGGGGTTGCAAAGAGTTGGACATGACTGAACACACACAGGGAGACATTTTTGGTTCATAGGAACTCACAATGAACTGGGGTGGGGCGTTGGCATCTAGTAATAGTAGGTAAGGGCTTCCCTGGTGGTTCAGCTAGTAAAGAATCCACCTGCAATGCATAACACCTTGGTTCGATCCCTGGTTTGGGAAGATTCCCTGGAGAAGGGAAAGGCTATCCACTCCAGTATTCTGGCCTGGAGGATTACATGGACTATAGAGTCAATGGGGTCGCAAAGAGTCAGACACGACTGAGCTACTTTCACTTTCTTTCACTTTCGATAATAGGTAGAGGCTGGGAATTCTGCTTGATGTCCTACAATGCAGAGGGCAGCCCAACCCCTCAACAAAGAATTATCTGGTCCAAAGTGACAGTAGTGCTGAGGTTGAGAAACCTTGCTTTAAATTATCCTCAACATGACTTGCTTGCCTGGGAAATCCCATGGACAGAGGAGCTTGGTGGGCTATAGTCCATGGGATTCCAAGAATTGGAAACAACTAAACCACCACCAACAACACAACTATATCAGAAGTATCTAGAACAAAACAATTGCCATATCTCTCTAGGCTTCAAGTTATACATGCCTCCAAGTTCATCTTCCTTTCACTGCTTTGCACCTCTTCACTTTTTCTGCTCCAGTTCAATCTTGTTTTGCTTGACTTTGCATCTAGGCTTTCAATTTCGATAACTTTATTCTTACTATAAATCTAACTTCAAACTGCTTCCTTGGGGAGGAAAAATAGAAGTTATTCTGATACTTATCCTTGTGTTCTATATTTTAATCTCAAGCAGAATATATTCTGCTTCCATATATTTTAGACCTCTAGACCAGTCTATCCCTACCAGAGTTGTAATCAACAGTAAAATCTAGAATATTGTCTGCCAGTTAGAGAGACATTATCAACAACCAACATTTCATAGTAACTCAAGAGGCCACATTTCATTGCAGTGGAAAGAGACAGAACAAGAATTAAGGCAGATACTTTTAACCATATCAATTAAAATAAAACAGCAGAACTCCTTTATGACTCTGATATTGGGATGTAGGAGTAAGATTTTCTGCCAGGCTAATCATATTATATCAGGCTTCTATTATATCAGTCATCTTCTTTGGGGACTAGGTCTTGACCATGATATACAATAGTGTGATGACAAGCTGTTAAAACAGACTTTTACTATATTACTAGAGGACCGTGCACTAACACTGAAGCCCAAATAAAGACAGTCAAGATTCTCACAGATACCAGCAAAATACCACACCAGCAAAGAAACAAGCTGACTCATTTGGAAAGATGCAGAAGAAGATAGTATCTAAGTTACTCTTTATTGATGAATCTTGCTATCTTTTCAGAAATGTTTTTAAATTCCGTAGGAAGATTATCGACAAAGTTGTTCTAAGAAAGATAATAGACATTTTAGTGGAAAAATATGTCTCCTACAGCCATGAATTTCCTAACTGCTGGCTTGGAATCAAAGTTTAATTGAGGGTTGCTATGGGGACTTTTTATACGTAAATGTCAAATCACATTAGACCCAACAAAGATATTGATCATGCCTTTATTATAGAACTTATCATGCTGTATTATGCAACCTTGATGTCAACTCTGCAACACCTTGCAGCCTTCCAATACGATTTCTCTAGTATATTTCTAATAAAAAGGAGGAGTTTGTCCAATGGCCAGTCTTAAATCTAAACAAGATAAAACTACTTTTTGTCTATATTACTTAGTCTCTTTGACCTCTCATCCCTTTTTTATGGTCACTTCTTAGAACCCTTAGACCACTTCTCTTCTGATTGAATGTCCCAATCTCCACAAAGCATTGCAAAGCTATTATAGGGCAAAACAACATTTCCCATTAGACCTGTACAATTCATTCCTTGTAAATGGAGCTACAAGATTATACAGGTATAACAGACTTTACTGGAGTTTTGAGAATGGGAAAATATTTTATATTGTAGCTATTTAAAAAAATGAATCATTGAATATTACTGAAATTTGTTTTTATTTTTTTAATATATTTATTTGTTTTCTTTACATTATTGTTTTGATTTTGCCATACACTGACATGAATCCACCATGGGTATACACATGTTCCCCTTTGACTTTTGTTTTTAAATGTCCTTTAACTACCACTGATATTAATGTCACTGGACATATCCTACAGGCTCTGGCATTCATCCATGTTGCCTATCTTCTTACTTTCTTCTATCCTGGTATTTCTGTACCCCACCTCTACCTCCAGCCCTATATTCTAGTTTCTTATACAAAGGAAATGTAGCAATCTTTTCATGCCAAGTTTGCTCCTACCTCACATTCTCAGACATTCAACCCTCCACTCTCAAGATTCTCATTAAAGAATTTTCCCAAAAAATATATTTTTCTACAGTGGAATCTGGAGTTCATTACTCCACCCCTCCCCAAAAAAAGTCCAATCAAAAAATTAGCAGATGCATAGAATAGACTCGTGGACTTTGTGGATGAGGGTAAGGGTGGGATGATATGGGAGAAGGGCATTGAAACAAGTTAATTATCATATGTCTAATCAATCGCCAGCCCAGGATTGATGCTCGGGGCTGGTGCAGCGAGATTTCCCGGGGGGGAGGGAGGAGGGAGGGGGGTTCTGGAGGGGAAGCATATGTAAACCCATGGTGATATCATGACATTGTATGGCAAAAACAATAAAAAAAATGGAAAAAAAATTAGCAGAAGACCTAAACAGACATTTCTCCAAAGAAGACATACAAATGGTCAATAGGCACATGAAAAGATGCTCAACATCACTAATAGACAAATGCAAATCAAAACTACAATAAAGTACTACCTTACAGTGGTCAGAATGGCTATCATGAAAAAGTCTACAAAGAACAAATGCTGGAGAAAGTATAGAGAAAATGGAACCCTCCTATACTGCTGGATAGAAAGTAAATTGATGCAGCCACGATGGAAGTTACTTAAAACTCCGAAACAGAGCTACCATATGATCCTACAATCCCACTTTTGGGCATGTAAACAGAGAAAACTATAATATGAAAAGATACATGCACCTCAATGTTTATAGTAACTATTTACAATAGCAAAAACATTGAAGT
>SRVM01013830.1:0-14767 GCA_007570785.1 Antilocapra americana | reverse complement strand
CCCCTGGAGAAGGGAATGGCTACCCACTCCAGTATTCTGGCCTGGAGGATTCCGTGGACAGAGGGGCCTGGCGGGCTACAGTCCATGGGGTTGCAAACAGTCAGACACAAAACTGAGTGACTTTCACTTTTTGGCAATCCCTCAGTGGAAACATCTGACTATGGGCCATGCCCCCTTCAGCTGTTATTTTTGAGTCTTCTCTCAGCCCCTGAGCTTCTCATGATCTTCTTTTCTGCACTGTAAGATGATCACAGAAGCGTCCTCTTTGTCTTGCTTTCATTGAATGTGCAGTTTGTTCCCAACACACCTGTAGTATAATTTTGGCACCAGACTGAGGCCACCTTAGGCACAACTATTTCCCTTCCATCTTTCACAGGCAAGACTCAAATATTGATCTCTTTCAGCCTTAAAGCTCCACAGATCTGGGTTAAGATTTTCATGTTGGGGTTTTTTGAAAGCTGCCCTGTGAGGAGGAGTGGATGGCCAGAACACTGAAAATTCTCCTTACCAGCACTCATTGCAAGCCTTTTTATCTTGGTTTCTTCACATCCTTGAGGTGCATGATTAGCTAAAAATGCTAGGGAGTCAAACTGACTGCGCATCCTGTACTTGTGGCTAGAATCTCCTACAGGGAGTGGTCATAGTTGGTAAGCACTGTATGATCTTGGCTTAGGCAGGTATGCTTAGCTGAAATGTAACATCCAAGCTGCTTCTCAACTTATCTGGCATCTCCTAAGCAGTGCCCAAGCTTTGCTGGCCCATGTGCCCCCTATCTTTAGCTGCTCCATCTTCTTCCCTTTTTCCCACTTTCTCTGATCTCTATTACCCAGACACACAAAAGAAAGATCCTGGATGTTTTAACACTACAAATCATTAATAGCAACTTCTTCCTCTTTTTTGTGTTCCCTACTCAGAGACTTGTAAGACTGAAGTTGGCTTGCTGTGTCCTCATTTGGTAACAAACCTAGGGAAAAATCTGCCTTAAAAAACATTCTTATCATTGTCTGAATTCAATTCCTGGGGGATATAGGACTGAAGTCTCCGTTTTCTTACTAGCTGTCAGCCAGGCACTGTTCTCAGCAACTGTAGATTACTCTTGTGGTTACTTATGGTTACTTATTACTATGTGATTTCTTCACTGCCAGCAAGAGAGAACTGCCATTACTTCAAATCCCTCTCACAGTTAGAAGTCCAGCAATTCTTTTTTGTTCCTCAACTCCCCCATTGCTTTCTTTTATGTTTAAATAATTTATACTTTTTTTTCATAGAGGTTACTGTGAAGATTACAATTAGTAACTTCAATTTTTAACAGTCTAGTTTGAATTAATAACAACTTAGGACTTCCCTGGTGGCTCATATGGTAAAGCATCTGCCTACAATGCGGGAGACCCGGGTTCAATCCCTGGGTCGGGAAGATCTCCTGGAGAGGGAAATGGCAACCCACTCCAGTAGTCTTGCCTGGAAAATTCCATGGACAGTGGAATCTGGTAGGCTATAGTCCATGGGTTTGCAAAGAGTCGGACATGACTGAGCAACTTCACTTTCACTTTCTTAGTTTTCATAGTTTAAGTAAATTTTGCTTCTATATAATTCTATCCTTTCTCCTTATGTTGTTATTGTTACAGATTACGTTTATATACATTTTGTGCCCATTAATATAGATTTATAATGATTATTTTATGCATTTGTCTTTTATATCATGGAAAGGAAAAAAAGAGGGGTTACAAGTCAAAAACATAATAAAATTCTGACATGCTTTTACACATACAGTTACCTTGACTGATGTTTTTTTATTCATAATGTTTGGTGTCAAAATTTTTAGGGTACATGGATAAAGGGTACAATATTTTATTGGTTCAGTGATCTTTTTCTGTGTGTTCATGCGTGCTTAGTTGTGTCCGACTTTTTGTGACCCCATGGACTGCAGCCCACCAGGCTCCTCCGTCTCTGGAATTTTCCAGGCAAGAACACTGGAATGGGTTGCATTTCCTACTTCAAGTGATCCTCCTGACCTTTGTCTCTTGCATCTCCTGCACTGGCAGGTGGAGTCTTTACCACTGTGCCACTTGAATCTAGGAGATAGGTATTTAGGATGGAAGATTTATGTTAGAATTTTAATAAAGCTACTATACAATTCCTATTTCTGTAAATCTTATAAGTATGTGCTATATGGCTTCTCTGGTGGTTCAGATGGTAAAGAATCCATCTGCAATGCGGGAGACCTGGGTTTGAGTCCTGGGTTGAGAAGATTCCCTAGAGAAGGGAACAGCTACCCACTCTAGCATTCTGGCCTGGAGAATCTCATGGACTGTATAGCCCTTGGGGTCGCAAAGAGTCACACACGACTGATTTATTTTCACTTCATATGCTCTTTGAGAAATAATTCAAATGATAAAAAGTGTGTGAATTAACAATATGAGTAATGCCTTACCCACTTCCACTGACTCAATTAAGATAGTGGGCATCCCGCGCAAACATGTCATTAGCTAGATAACATCCCTGCTTCTGCCAGTTTTCAAGTATTGCCTCAGGCTTAGCCACCTTATCTCCAAGTCTCCTCCCTCATTGAACAGTTTTTATTTACAACTCTTTGGACCTACACTGCAGTAATGTGAGTGCTAGGCCCTGCCTTTTAGTCCTAGCCCTGTTGCCTCATAGTTGGAAAAAATAATCCAGGATATACAACATAGAGCATGTAACATTATTTATAGAACAAATGTCACTAATTTGAAAAGAAGTAGGAATTCCGGGGAGGACAAATATACAGAACAACTGATCTTTTTGTGGGGGCTGAGTGTCAGTCCTTCACAGTAAGGCTTTTGCTTTCTGGACAAGCTGTACGTCTCACATCAGTCACAGGCTGGAGAAAACAGAAAGAAAGATTAGGATGATGATTACAAGTCCAGTGCTTCTCTTAGAGCTTTTGTTTTCAAGATCCTGGATCATTTCATGAAAGCCTCTTCTTAGACCTTGGTTATAGTTTGTAGGAAGTGAAGGTAGGAAGACTGGGGACTATCAGTGCCAGGAGCTCTGAGTTTCATCCCCAATGCTTCTAACATCCACTTTCTTCAACTCAATTCCCAGATCTCACTATGATCAGAGCAAGAAACTTTGTGACTCATACGTAGTCCAGTGGTTGTTATGAAGCCATCTGGAGTGGATGTGGATGAAGGATGGACAGCATCTATTAGGACCAAATTGGAGGCAGACTGACAGCACAGTGCAGTTTCCTAATTCACGTGATAAAAATATCCTTTCAAATTTGCTGTGACATGTTCCTTGGGATGGGCACTGTGGCACAGTGTATCGGGGGAAAACATGTGTAAATCTAAATGCCAATCAGTGGGCAGGATTCGTGGCATTCAGAACATTATTGTCCACATGTTCAAAGCACAAGAGTAGCTTGATTTTTACCGAGAGAGAAAGATGTTCTGGGTATGAGTGATAAAAAAGGGAATAAATACAGTAGTATGAGAGCTTACCAGGTGGCGCTAGTGGTAAAGAACCCACCTGCCAATGCAGGAGACATTAGAGAGGTGGGTTCGATTCCTGGGTCGGGAAGATCCCCTAGAGGAGGGCACAACAACCCACTCCAGTGTTCTTGCCTGGAGAAACCCCATGGACAGAAGGGCCTAGTGCTCTATAGTCCATAGGGTTGCAAAGAGTCAGATAAGACTGAAGTGGCTTAGCACACACACAGCATAGTAGTATGAATAGTGGAACATCATTTTAGTTTAAATTTTGTTTGCATATATTATAATTTAATTTGGATGTATTTATAGAGATTTTTTTTTTAAAAATCTGAGTTCTCATTATTTACTCCCCTGTTCCTCTCAACTCACTTCTATTCCTGTATATTCTCATGACTCTCCTCTAATACCAAACTTTATTTTAGACTGAATAAAGACAGCCTGCACTACTTCTAGCTGCTCTTGAGAGAAGATGAGCATGGAACTGGAGGAAGGTGTGGGTGCTGACTTGGAGAAATTACTGTGTGCCTCTTTGGGGCTGTTATTCCTTGCAATTAACTCATCACTACAGATATTTGAGGGTTTCCCAGGTGGCTCAGTGGTAAAAAATCCACCTGCCAATGTAGGAGACGCAGGTTTGATCCTTGAGTTAGGAAGATCCCCTGGAGAAGGAAATGGCAACCCACTCCAGTATTCTTGCCTGGAGAATCCCATGGACAGAGGAGCTGGGTAGGCTACAGTCCATGGGGTTGCAAAGAGTCAGACATGACTTAGCGACAAAACAACAACAATAGATATTTGACATCACACAACTGAGTAAATCATTTCTGTAAGGGTTTGTCTTCACATCTGATTCTGAAACTTGAAGACCAAAGTGCAAGCAGTTAGGAAGAGAAGCTAGGTATAACCTGGGGGATAACAAGAACATGCCATAATGCATAAACACAAGCTGGAGCCCTTGAGAGCAGACTGAGCTTGTTCTCAGGGTCCCATTTAGTGGCATGAGTGTCATGCAGAATCTGGGGCCCCTAACATATATCTAAATACATATGCGACACCCAGGAGTCAGAAAAGCTAAGAGGATCTAGGGGAAATTTGGGGCAGTCTCAGGCTTAGCCAATATCCCACAACACTGAGATGAGTCAGCCAATTAGCAATGTCTTTGAACTATAACGAGGCAATGTCTTCACTTCCACCCTCAAACTCTCCCATAATAATCTCTCTTGTGACTACCTCTAGCCACAGACACACAGGTAAATGAATCCTAGAAAATGCAGTCCGTTTTACCTAGTTTGACACATTTAAAACAGCCATAATTTGATTTTACTTGTAAGGCATTCTGGTAAAGATAAAGCTATAGGGATAGGAAACTGATCAATGGGCAGAAGTTGTGGCTACAAAGTGGCGTGATGAAATGTTTTGACCTGATGGAACAGTTTGATAACCCATAATCTCCACTGAAATGTGGGTGACCAAGTCAATGGCAGGATTTCCCATCTCATCTGTGACCTACACAAGTCAGCCACTTCAGAATACTTCAAAGATGAAGACGCCCTTCTCACTAATATGTTTGTCAATGCTATGGGGAAAGGAGTGCCCTCTGAGACCCAAACAGTAGCTGCTTGGTCCACTGAAATATTGCCTTCAAAGGCATTTCAAGTGAGCACAAGTGACAGCTCCTGCAACTGCTTCACCATTGCATGCCATGGGATGCCAATATTTCATCCCCTTATATCAACTGGATCATTACTATCTTCATATCTACCTAGACTATCTACCTGTCTATCCCAGGCCCCCAGTTCCTTCAGGGCCCCTTGCTTGCAAACAATTTTGGTGTCAGTCACTCTATAAATTTTCAAGTTGCCTATGCAAGCTATTCATTCTAGCTAATTTTATAAAAATTTGGCATCCTCAATAAACTATATTAATTACATAGCTCACAAAAACACTGTGAGGGCCAGAAGAGTGGGCTTGGATGATACACAGGCAGGAGAAACCTACTTATGATATGTAGTAGTTCTCAAGGCAGTGGCACCCCACTCCAGTCCTCTTGCCTGGAAAATCCCATGGACAGAGGAGCCTGGTGGGCTGCAGTCCGTGGGGTTGCTAGGAGTCAGACACGACTGAGCAACTTCACTTTCACTTTTCCCTTTCATGCATTGGAGAAGGAAATGGCAACCCACTCCAGTGTTCTTACCTGGAGAATCCCAGGGACGGGGGAGCCTGGTGGGCTGCGGTCTATGGGGTTGCACCGAGTCGGACACGACTTAAGTGACTTAGCAGCAGCAGTTCTCAACATTATGGTACCAGGGGCTGGTTTCGTGGAATACAATTTTCCATAGACTCGGGTTGGGGGAACGGTTCAGGTGGAAATGCCAGTGATGGGGAGAAGAAGCTTCACTTGCTTGCTAGCCCACCTGCTGTGTGGCCGGTTCCCAACAGGTCCATGGCCAGGGGATTGGGAACCCCTGTGTTTTGGGACTGTTAGAGCTGAAACACCACTGCTGCCTGTGTGCTAACTGACACGTATGCATTCCAGGAGTTCTGCTGTGACTGGTCCATAAGAATCAGAGATTCTCCCATCATACACAGTTGACCATGTCATGTCATGCATGACTCCCATGTCATTCAGTTACACCTCCAAGTCTCACGACAGTGCATATGCCTTATACAACCAAGATCCCAATTAGAACCTCAGCTGTGTGACTGCAGGCTTAACTGTTAGATCCCATCTATATAGTCTCAACATTATTCTGTCCCCAAACCCATATGTGTACTGCACAGAGTGGTTCTCAACCCAAAATAGGGTGCCTGGCACATCTCATCAAGAGAATGGCCTTTGTACAAAGACTTGGAGTAGGTGAGTAGGTATCTAGAGAAAGAAGACTTTCAACAAAGAAAACAACAGGTACAAAGGCCCTGAGGTGGGAGAATGTCTACTGTGATGGATTACCAGCAACAAGGCCATTGGTGATGCTGCTGCTAAATCGCTTCAGTCGTGTCCAACTCTATGTGGCCCCACCAGGCTCCCCAGTCCCTGGGATTCTCCAGGTAAGAACACTGGAGTGGGTTGCTATTTCCTTCTCCAATGCAAGAAAGTGAAAAGTGAAAGTGAAGTTGCTCAGTCGTGTCCGACTCTTAGCGACCCCATGGTCTGAATCCTGCCAGGCCCCTCCATCCATGGGGAGGCAAAAGAGTACTGGAGTGGGTGCCATTGCCTTCCCCACAGTGGGGCTAGAGCGTGAAAGAGGGTAAGGATATGGTTTTATCAGATCTGAGGACAAGCTTGTCTCCTTCTGTCTATAAAGCAAATTCTTTGTACTGTTAACACACCACTCACATTTATATCTAATGTAAAATGTGTCAGAATCTCTGGGCAAATCAAAGTACAGTACATGCAACCTTTGCTGCCTAATAACTAACCTTGATTGTTATTTTCCCCTGCTTTGTTCTTTTCCTTCTGTAACAGCAAGTTTAATTTTTGAAATCAAAGAATTGTCAGGAGCATAACAGCTAAGGAGAAATAGAGTAAGTAGTGCTTGCAAGTCTCCATTAGGATATTGTGTGTCACCTTTCATGGGAACCGGCAGCTCTTTTCTGCTGACAGCCCACTTTCACTTTTTTCTTGAGGCCTTAAAGAAAAGATAAGCCCACTTCTTGGAGCTGTAATCCAAATGTTAGTCTCACTGGGCTGCAGCACAGACGATAAGGCCATATACCACCCTCACCAAGGTAAGGAGACCTCAAGCTGGTGAACAAAGCCCAGCCCTGATGTCACTGCCACTGGAAGATTTTCCCTTGTGTCTAGCCCAGGGAGGTAGATGCCCCTCTCCTTTCTGCGTTCTTAGTTGCTTTCTATTCTATCACAGTCATCACCATGCTAATTTGTAATTTGTACAGTTTTATAAGACTATATTGTAATACTACGAACCTGTTTACTTCTCCACCTGGACTGAAAGACTGGGATTATGCCTTTATTCCTTTCTGAATTCTCAGTGTCTGGAGCCTGAGGTAGGCATTCCTAATATTTGTGCCTCCTTTCTCCTTTAGAGTTCCTGGAAAGAGGACACTTCCCCGGCACCTTGAAGAGAAGGAGGTCACATGACTGGCTCTGCCCAATCAGATGTCAGTAAAACACCCTTCAGCGAGGTCTATTAAATACCCTTGTGGAGTTCTCCATTCTTTCTTCACATTTCAGTCATAGTGGAAGGTGATGATGATGCAGAAATGTCCTACTATGTAGTTGGAGCCACCACATGGAGGACAGCTCCCTGTGGTGAGCACCCAGACACAAAATGGTCTTTCAGTGAGTAAGAAATAAACGTCTATGGTGTTAAGCCACAAAGATTTTGCAGTACTTTTGTTACTGCTGCAAAACCTATACTATGCTGACAAATCAGATGATAGGTACCTTACACGGATTTTTAGAAGGAAGAAAAGATATCAGGAAATGCAAAAGTGAGGATGACTCACTGGACAGCAGTCTGGGATAGGAGGGGTAAGTGCTATATTATTATGAAGGTGCCTGTGGTGAAAGAACTGATTAACAAAATCATTAATCTACTTTATTTTATCATCTGTCTAGCCTTGTACTCCCAAAGCTAATTGCTTAAATGAAGGTTCTACATTTATTACTGCCATTAAGGAATGAAACTGATTTTGCATTTCACAACCTTAGTTTTCACCAGAGCAATACCTTCTTGTACACATCTTTTGGACCAAGATGGAAGTCTCTATTTAAAGGAGGTAGTTTTGAAAATGTAAAACTAATTAGAAATCAATGTTTGTAAACTTTGCATCTGCCAGTGCAGACCAGTGAGATACTGGTTATCCAAGCCCATGAAAAAGTTCCTCTCCTGGGATGTTAAGGAAGGGAGGTAGCTATAACTGCTGTAAGAGCTTAAATCATCTAAAAAAGAGGGAACGTTTAACATGTAAAAGTGGGTTTGAATCACCCAGATTTCTAAAAGAGGCTTGTGGCATCCACGTTTATGTGAAGCAGCCTTCTCAGCTGGGGCCAGGTAAATGGTAAAAGGATGGAGAAACAGGAGGGCCGTGCAGGGACACAAGGAGAGCAGACAGTAGGGGGAGCTGACTCACAGAAGATGTACTGGGCAAACGGCCCACCAGGACAGCCTTAGGGAACACAGCTCAGGGGAGGAGGAGAGAAAAAACAGGCACTGTGGAGCCAAGGGAAACCAAACCAATAATGAAGATGGAGAGCAAATCCCAAGGGAAGTGACTAAGGAGATGAGTCCTCAAAACACCAGGAGAAGGCTCCCAGAGATTTCCTGGGGTCAAACCAGAGATGGAGATACTAGCAAGAGAAGGGCTCTTTCCCCAGGGAGGGGGATAGGGAGGACCCCTACTCTAGGAGGTGAAAACAAAGCATATTGGCAAGAACCATCGTCACCCCAGGATGCAAGGCTGGAAAAGAAGCCTATGATGGGGGCCCCCCTCCCCCATGCCGGGCTCTTCCTTGTTCCCTGGACAGGATATGGCCTCTCTGAGGATCATCTGCACTAGGAATCCCCTTATTCCCTCTGGTCAATTTCCACTACCAGCTGATGCTCACACATCACCATGTCAAGGCAGCCTCCATCCAGGAAGACACCATGGCCTTCCTGGTGGACTTGGGATCCTCTGTTCTGTGCCTTGTCTTCTCAGGGTGTCCAGCCACCAAGCCTTCAGGATAAATAACCAGAAATGAGGGAAAATTCAGCAGCAACAAAGGGCTCATGAGCCTGAAATCTGTGCCACAGCAACACGAGGTGATTCACCATGATTTGCCTCAATTGTATAAGGTCACACCCCAAACTCCCTCACAGTCATGTTTTCTGACACAGAGGGATATGAAAACACATAAAGAGAAGAGGAAAAAATCCAGAATTCATTTTTCCTCATTGAGAGTTTTTCTTCTTCCTAAAGAATAGTAACAACTGAAAATCTGAGATCCAGGACCTATCTTATCTTAAAAACATTTAAGACAAAGTATTAAGACAACCTTCACTACCCACCCGCACCAAAAGAATCTCTAAAAGCTGTTGAATAGTTTCAACCTGGGTGTAACATTTCAATATGTAAGAACCGATAAACACACAGAATTGGTATGAGTCTGTGCTATGGTCCTGCTTCATGGCGAGGGTACTACAGAGGGTGATGTAGCTGAGTACCAAAACCGTGAACAGCGATTTTCATCTTATTGACATGCCCATCACTGGAACTCATGGACAAAGGAACTGAAGGCATAACTATTCTATTCAACTAGTTGTTACTTCATGAATGTAGTTCTGGCAGGCACTTCAGAATATGTTCAATATTCTGTGACAAAACTGAGCAAGATCAAAGTGCCACAAAAAGACCTTACAACTGCTGTGTAGAGACTAACAACACTAAGGGGTGTCTGGGGAAAAGGCAGGAGCAGCGAAGAAAAAACAAACTGTTAGGCAACTGTCAAAGAGGAATGTAAATTCTTCATAAAAATACTCTGACTCTGAACCTTCGTCGTGCAAGTTTATGCTTAGGGATGACAATTGGGTCACATTCTAGCAGTTGCAGCTGCTCACCCGAGGACCTCTCGGGACCTTCTGCAATTAATCCAGAATCAATTTAAAGGCCAGACCCCTTTCCTGCACTCCTCACCTCTTATTGTCTTATTCAGTCACCTAGTCATGTCCAACTCTTTGTGACCACATGGACTGCAGCACGCCAGGTTTCCCTGTCCTTCACTATCTCTCGTAGTTTACACAAATTTATGTTCATTGAGTCAGTGATGCCATCCAACGATCTCATCCTCTGACATCCCCTGCTCCTCTTGCCCCCAATATTTCCCAGCATCAGGGGCTTTTCCAATGAGTCCGCTCTTCACATCAAATGGCCAAAGTATTGGAGCTTCAGCTTCAGCATCAGTCTTTCTAAGGAATATTCAGGGTTGATTTCTTTTACAATTGACTGGTTTGATCTTCCTGCAGTCCAAGGGACTCAACAGAGTCTTCTCCAGCACCACAGTTCGAAAGCATCAATTCTTCAGCACTAAGCCTACTTTATGGTCCAACTCTCATGTCCATACATGACTACTGGAAAAACCATAACTTTGACTATATGGACTTTCGTTGGCAAAGTAATGTCTCTGCTTTTTAATATGCTGTCTAGGTTTGTCATAGCTTTCCTTCCAAGGATCAAGTGTCTTTTCATTTCATGGCTGTAGTCGCCATAGGCAGTGACTTTGGAGCCCTTTGACGTAAACCTCACCGCCAATGCCCATTCCACTCATGATGTTCTTCACATCCAAGGCTCCACCCTCTACTGTCACTCTTCCCACATTTTGGGAGCTCTTCCTTATGCTCCAGTGTCAGTCAAAGGTCTTCTCAAAAGACATCCTATCAAAGGTGTGTGGGTGAGGTTCTGAGACCCAGAAAGAGAGGCTGCAGAACACAGGGGTTAAGAATGACAAGCTTTTAACAGCCACAGGCAGGAGGGACCAGGGAAGACACAGCTCTACTGGAGGCTGGGGAGAGCTGACGTGATGGAGGAGAGGCTGCCCTGTTGAAACTGGCAACAGATGGTCACAGGCGCTGCCGGCACTACATGGAAAAGGAGAAGTACGAAGGACAGACAACCACCACTGACTTTGCGGCTCCCCTGGCCTTTCACTGACTGAACCCAAACCAAAGCCACACGGCGGGAGCTATGTGATGAACACCCAGAGGGCAGGCTCCAAGGTGTAGACTGGAACAAAATGGAGAGGACAGGGGATGGACAGGGAATCAGTTGGTCAGCTGCCATGGACCCTTTGTGTTTCAAATGCTCAAGACTTTTTCAATTGCCAGTTACTTCAGAGGGAGTTTCCAATATTATTAATTCTAATAAAGTTCTTACAGTCATGGTCTTCCATCTTGGTTTGTCCTCCCACTGTGGAGGTGGCAAACAGGACACCAGGTAGATTCCTGGCCTCAGGAAATTTCTGAATTGAAGGGAATCAAACTTTTAAGGCCCTTTAGACCAGTGTGAGTTAAGTGTGGTCCATGTCCCAGTAGCATCAGCATCACCTGGAACTGCACAGAAATGCAGATTCTTGGGCCCCTTCCATGATCTATGGAATCAAAGTGTCTTAAGACTGGGGACCGGGAATCTACCTTTTAAAAAGCTCTCAGGGATTCTCATGTATGTGTATGCTACAGTTTGAGGAGTCCTTTAGACCTCATCTTTGATATTTTAGAGAGGACAGACCATGGCTATCCTATCAGAGACCCTTCCAGTGTAAGGAGCTCTTGACCCTGAACTTCCTTGCTATGACCTTTAGCAAGATACCAAAGTCTGAGCCTCGGTTTTCTTACTTAGTTGCCGTCACTATAGCCAATAAAATCTGTGTCAGCTTTTCAAAGGGCTTGATTTTGAAATCCCTCAGATTTTTCATTTCAGGAGTCGATGATGATGGCAGCAATGACAATAGCACAAGCTCACCCTAAGCCTTCTCCACACAACCAGTTTCGTCTGAAAAGTGCTGTGCATTTTAACCTACTTCCTCTCCTACCCTGTGAGGTGGGCACTATCTTTGCTTCACAGATGCTAAGGTTGTGGCCTATGGAAAAACTCAGTAACTGGTTTTGTCTGTAGAAGAAAGGAATGCCTACTTCAGAGCTATGAAAACAGTATGAGAAAGCATTCTGCAAATATAAAGCCTTATATAAATGACAGCAGTGTGAACAGTCAACTACGGATGAACTGCTCATGTGGAGTTTCATTAAGCTCTAACTTCATGGGATATTCAAGGTAGATTAGAATATGACTAGCAGGCTGCTTCTTTTTTTAAGGCATGTGCCATGAAGAGTGGAAATTTCAGTGTTTCAATGGGTGCTACTTGAAGATTTTTCATAAATTTGAAACAGTAGAGGAAAACAAATATTAATGCTAATCTGAACCTAAAATATAGCTTTCCCTGATGACAAGAAATAGCAACAGACCTCTTATCTAAAAGAAGATAAAACCACTGGGTAAGCTCTCCCCACATACAAAGGGCTGCTGACATAAGTTCTCTTCTGACATCTCTCCCCAAATTCTGTTTATGGCCAAACAAATGATTTAATCTTCTAGAAACAGATTCACAGGTAAAGTCACTTTTACTCTTTTGATATAACAGATTGTCAATTTAATCAGAATCTTCCTCCTCCTTCAAATTCTCTTTCTATTAAAGCATTATCTTCCCCTCTCTAACTCCAGAGATGATGTGAATATTCAGACCCATCTTTCCCTCTGTCTAAAATATGCCCCCAAAGTGTCCTGGGGGTTGAGCTGGCATCTCAGTGAAGAAAGATCTTGGCTGGACAGACAAGGGCCAAGAAATGAAAACTGGTCCCCTCTCCCACCATCAACTACATGATAGAATACTAGTATTCCATTTTAGAAACAGAGACTCAGAAAGGTTATCTGACTTATTCACATAGTTGGTGAATGACGAAACATAGAAAAAAAAAGTCTTTTCTACTATAACAAAGCCAAATTCTATTTCAATGGATTGAAACAAGTATCATAGTTCTCCTGCTCACTAAAAGCAACATCACATGGTTTCTTTATTTTCCCTACAAAAGATTTCATACCTATATATAAATTCACAACACAATATGATGGAGTGTACCATCTGTAGTGTTTGTTCCTTACAGTTAATATTTAGACTAAGCAGAAGTGATAAGCTGTTCACTTCCCTCAATAGTAGGAGGAGAGAGTAAAACACATTTACAGTCAGCACTAAAGGCAAAGTGTTAGGCAATCACAATTATTTGCATGTACACATCACAACAGCTGCAGGTAAATAATCTGACAAGGTCAATTTCGAGTGAACAGCAAAACCACCAATGGGGCTGGAGTGAATTGCTAGACCAGTTAGAAAAAAATACAGAAAGACAAGCAACTAGACTGCAGAGGCTCTAATTTTCTGGACTCTAACTTTAGAAAGGTTTGTTTTGCCTTTATTAGAAATCTTGAATTATAATTTTTCTATAGATAAGATAAATGGTACAAAAAGCAAAGATAAGCACTTTACAAGGGAGAAGCCAAAGCCTCATGAAAAAAGCAGATAAAACATAAAAAAAGATTAATTGAGTCCTAGAAGGTATGATCTGCCAAATTACCACACAATGTACAGTGACTCAAAGGCAAAGTCTACATCTACTGGCATTTTTGTATATCCATGGCTATTAGTTTTAAAAAAAATAAGACATTCATATGGGAAGTGTACCTTTTAAATTTTATATAAAAAAACAAACTGGAGGGAACCAATAATAAATTTTCTATGTATATGTAATTTCACCTTCAACATTATTTTAAAGATAATCATGCTTTTTGTAGGAAAAATTTATCTGTATTCTCCTCTGTCATTTTATTACCTAAGCAATTATCAGTGCTCAGATAAATTTTTAATATACTCTTCACTCAATTTTTCACACTTCACAAATAAATATGAATTTCATTTGTATTGGGATTCCCTGGTGGCTCAGGTGGTAAACAATTTGCATGCAATATGGGACACCCGGGTTCAAGGGAATAGCTACCCATTCTCCATATACTCGCCTGGAAAATTCCACAGACAGAGGAGCCTGAAGGGCTACAGTCTATGGGGTCACAAAGAGTTGGACACAATTGAGTAGCTAACACTTTGTTTGTATCCATCATTTTACTTTATTTTTTTTACAGGAGAAAATCAAACAAAAGTTTAGTAACATGTATACGTAGGAGAGAACTAAAATGAGTGACATACATGCACCATTTTAAAGCTGTGACTGAGTTTGATATTTCAACAAATGAACTATGCAGCTACATTTAAAAAGTAAAATGTGCCTTACAGTAGCTGTTTAAAACATCAAGATTTCAACATGGTGTGCATGCTAAGTCTCTTCAGTCATGTCCAACTCTGTGTGGCCCTATGCACTGTAGCCTCCTAGGCTCCTCCGTCCATGGGATTCTCCAGGCAAGAATACTGGAGTGGGTTGCCATGCCCTCCTCCAGGGGATCTTGTTGACCCAAGGATCGAACCTGCATCTCTTATGTCTCCTGCACTTGCAGGCAAGTTCTTTACCACTAGCACCACCTGGGAAGCAAATTTTAAGATATACTATCGATTTAATAATAGCCTTGAAGTGAAAAAACTTATGTCCCATTAAATGATCATATTAATTTAACATACATCCTTATTTCAAAAGTAATAAAATGAAAAAGAGAAAGAGATTGTAGTTAAGGAAATACATTTTTTTTATTTGGAGAAAGGATACAGCAGAATAAAACCTATAATACAGAGCCAGATT
>SRVM01013828.1:0-19035 GCA_007570785.1 Antilocapra americana | reverse complement strand
CAAAAGTGGGAGAATCCTGAGAACATATCGGATCCTGTAGTGAAGTCTGCTGTTTTGCAATGTTCATGTGAATAGCAGTTGGTCTTGACATGGAACCAATGTCCTTTGTCACAGGACTGACTTGGTACAGATGCAGAAGCCTCAGTCCATGAACCCAGAGCTCCCTTCCTGGCCTGTCTCTGGATTCCTAAACATGCTCAACAACTTCCGAGGTAAGAGTCAGCCTTGTCGTGAACAGGACTTCATTTCATTAAAGCTTCTTGGGAACAACTCTTCTTTCATTTTTGTATTTCTTTTTTTTTTTTTTAATATGAAGATGGTGCATAAATCCCTGAAGTTGTTAACATCTTTTATACCTCTGTCAGTTCAGTTCAGCCTCTCAATATTGTCTGACTCTTTGCAATCCCATAACTGCAACACGCCAGGCTTCCCTGTCCATCACCAACTCCCGAAGTTTACTCAAAATCACGATCATTGAGTCGGTAATGCCAGTCAGCCATCTCATCCCCTGGCATCCCCTTCTCCTCACGCCTTCAGTCTTTCCCAGCATCAGGGTCTTTTCAAATGAGTGAGTTTATCTCATTAGTTGCCAAAGTATTGGAGTTTCAGCCTTAGTGTAAGTCCTTCCAATGAATATTTAGGACTGACCTCCTTTAGGATGGACTCGTTGGATGTCCTTAACACCATAGTTACAAGAATCTTCCCTAACACCATAGTTACAAAGCATCAATTCTTTGGTGCTCAACTTTCTTTATAGTCCAACTCTCACATCCATACATGACTACTGTAAAAACCATAGGTTTGACTAAATGGATCTTGGTTAGCACAGTATTGTCTCTGCTTTTTATTTTTTATTATTTTTAAATTTATTTATTTTCTTTACATTATCATGTTGGTTTTGCCATGCATTGACATGAACCCACCCTGGGTATACATTTGTTCCCCTTCCAGAAGCCCCCTCCCACCTCCCTCTCGATTCCATCCCTCTGGGTTATCCAGGTGCACCAGCCCTGTCTCTGCTTTTTAAAATGCTGTCTAGGTTGGTCATAAAAGGAGCAAGCATCTTTTAATTCCATGGCTGCAGTCACCATCTGCAGTGTTTTTGGACCACCCCTTCCCAGATAATCTCTCACTGTTTTCATTGTTTCCCCACCTATTTGCCATGAAGGGATGGGACCAGATGCCATTATCTTAGTTTTCTGAATGCTGAGTTTTAAGCCAGCTTTTTCACTCTCCTCTTTCATTTTCATCAAGAGGCTCTTTAGTTCTTCTTCACTTTCTGCCATAAGGGTAATGTCTTCTGTGTATCTGAGGTTATTGATATTTCTCCCCAAAGTCTTAATTCCAGCTTGTGCTTCAAGCAGTCCAGCAATTTTTAATGATGTACTCTGAAATTAAGTTTGATAAGCAGGGTGATAATATACAGCCTTGGCGTATGCCTTCCCTGATTTGGAAACAGTCTGTTTTTCCATGTCCAGTTCTAACTGTTGCTTCTTGACATGCATCCGGATTTCTCAGAAGACAGGTAAGGTGGTCTGGTATTCCTATCTCTTGAAGAATTTTTCACAATTTGTTGTGAAAGGCTTTGGTGTAGAAATAGATGTTTTGCTAGAACTGTCTTGTTTTTTCAATGATCCAGCAGATGTTGGTAATTTGAACCCTGATTCCTCTGGCTTTTCTAAATCCAGCTTGAAGATCTGGAACTTCACAGTTCATGGACTGTTGAAGCCCAGCTTGAAGAATTTTGAGCATTAATTAACTAGCATGTTAGATGAGTGCAGTTGTGCAGTAGTTTGAACATTCTTTGGCATTGCCTTTCTTTGGGATTGGAATGAAAACTGACCTTTTCCAGCACTGTGGCTACTGCTGAGTTTTCCAAATTTGTTGGCATATTGAGTACATCACTTTCACAGCATCAACTTTTAGGATTTAAATAGCTCCACTGAAAGTCTGTCAGCTCCACTAACTTTATTTCTTTGTAGTGATGCTTCCTAAGGCCCACTTGACTTTGCTTTCCATGATGTCTAGCTCTAGATGAATGATCACACCATCTTGGTTATCCGCGTATGAAGATCTTTTTTGTCTAGTTCTTCTGTGTATTCTTGCATCCTCTTCTTAATATCTTCACTTCTGTTAGGCCACACCATTTCTCTCCTTTATTGAGCGCATCTTGGCATGAAATGTTCCCTTGGTATCTCTAATTTTCTTGAAGAGACCTCTAGTCTTTCCCATTCTATTGTTTCCCTCCATTTCTATGCATTTATCACTAAGGAAGGCTTTCTTATCTTTCCATGCTATTCTTTGGAACTCTACATTCAAATGGGGATATCTTTCCTTTTCTCCTTTGCTTTTAGGTACTCTTCTTTTCAACTTTAATTATAAAGCCTCCTCAGACAACCATATACCTTTTTGCTTTTCTTTTTCTTGGGGATGGTCTTGATCACTGTCTCCTGTATAATGTCATGAACCTCTGTTCATAGTTCTTCAGGCATTCTCTCTATCAGATCTAATCTCCTGAATCTATTTATCACTTCCACTGTATAATCATAAGGGATATGATTTAGGGCATACCTGCATGGTCCAGTGGTTTTCCCTACTTTCTTAAATTTAAGTCTGAATTTGGCAATAAGGAGTTCATAATCTGAGTCACAGTCAGCTCCTGGTCTTGTTTTGGCTGACTGTATAAAGCTTTTCCATCATTGGCTGCAACGAATATAATCAATCTGATATCAGTGTTGACCATCTGGTGATGTCCATGTATAGAATCTTCTCACGTGTTGTTGGAAGAGGGTGTTTGCTATGACCAGTGCGTTCTCTTGGCAAAACTCTGTTAGCCTTTGTCTTGTCTCATTCTGTACTACCTGGCCAAATTTTCCTGTTACTCCAGGTATTCCTTGACTTCTTATTTTTGCATTCCAGTCCCCTATAATGAAAAGGTCATCTTTTTGGGGTGTTAGTTCTTGAAGGTCTTGTAGCTCTTCATAGAACCATTCTTCTTCAGTTTCTTCAGCATTACTGGTTGGGACACAGACTTAGATCACTGTGATATTGAATGGTTTGCTTGCAAACGAACAGATCATCCTGTTGTTTCTGAGACTGTATCCAAGTCCTGCATTTCGGACTCTTTGTTGCCTCTACAGTAAGATTATAAACACCAAGTCTGATGTTTGCCACCTGTAACTTCCTGACAAGGCAAAATCATATATAGGTATATGGTTTATTTTATTTACATTTATTTTTATATTTATATTTATTTACTATATATAATATATAAAAATATTTATATATATGAATATAAATCTGACATAGGATGAGCAAAAGGAGAGCAGCCAGGTTGTTACTGTGATCATAAAGAGGCAGAGTATTTAGCTTTGTGAGTGACCTTCAACGTTGTTTACTCAGCTTATTTCACTCTTGAGTTTAAATCCGTCATTGTTGCTTTTTAATTCACCGTATGGGCTTCCCTGGTGACTCAGATGATAAAGAATCTGCCTGCAATGCAGGAGACCCATGTTGGCCGGGATCAGGAAGATCCCTGGGGAAGGGAATGGCAATCCACTCCAGTATTCTTGCCTGGAGAATTCCATGAACAGAGGTGCCTTGCGGGCTACATACAGTCCATGGGGTCACAAAGAATCGAATAGGACTGAAGAACTAACATTTTCTCTTCATTATAGCTACATTTATTACACATTGTACAAAGAATATTTATTATTTCTAAAATTAGGATTAAACGACAGAAAAACTGAAATGGGATTTGACAGAAGAATTGTAATGCTCTCAATCTCACAGCAACTTTAAGGCAAGGGATGCATGAACACTGTTAGTCAGAACATCTTTTTTGAAGCTTCCAAATTATTCATAGATTGATTTCTATAAATTTTTTGACCTTTGAAAATGTAATAGGTAGAGATTATACCCCCAAAGTATCCACGTGATAACAAAGTGCCATCTTTCCATAATATTAAGTACAAAGGACACAAGCAAAGTTTTCTAATATAAGAATAACTATTTTTAGGTGAGTCTTAAAATAAACTATGAAGAGATTGACAAAAGTCAGACTTCACCAGTTCATGATATGTCTTTTAAAAATTTTCTCTTTGATTTGATGTACTTCTGTGTGCCACAGAGATAGTAATAACTCTTATTCTTCAGAGAAGAGTCACTCTAACTCCCTTTGCTGTCTTTGTTTTGATTTCCTCGGAAGAGGAAAATTAAAAACCTTATTGGGTAGAGAGCCTCTGCCCCTCAGAGACACGGAAATTCAGCTGGCTAACACAGTTTTTACTCTTTCTGCAGTGAATAATGTTCTGACTCAGACAACGACCGTCCACCAGGCGATCCTCGATGATGCAAGTGTGCTCTTTGAGGATGACCGACCCGGCGCATCCAGACAGCCCCAGGGGGGAGCGAGTGTTGTGTCCTGGGGAGCTCAGGCCTTCACCTCCGGGAGGCATTACTGGGAGCTGGACGTGGCACAGTCCTCCAGCTGGGTTCTGGGGGTCTGTAAAAGCATCTTCACAAGTGATACCAGTATCAGTATTGGTGCTGAAGAAGCATTTTTTCTGTGTTCTACAAAGGTGAACGGTCAGTATGTTCTGTCCACCACCTCCCCACCCTTAGTTCAGTTTGTGAAAAGGCCTCTGGGTAAGATTGGCGTGTTTCTGGATTATGACAATGGGACTGTGAGCTTCTATGATGTTTTTAGAAGTTCCCTTATATACAGTTTCCTTCCTTCACCCTTCTCCTCCCCTCTGATACCTTTCCTATGCCTTAAATCTCCATGAGTTGTCCATTTCTCGGACCATTTTTTGGAGCTTCTTCTCCGGGGATATTGCTACCCTTCACTTCATGTGAAGCCACAGGATACCTGACTGTCCAGCAGCACATTGTTATTTAATGTAACATAGTGATTGTATGTTTACAAAATGGCGTAAACATATTGTATGTATAAATCTGTTATTTAAAATTTTAATAAACATTTATTATGGAGTATTTCATTGAATATAGTCAATTGCTTTTCTTTTTAAAATAAGGATTATATTAACCTAAAGTTTATGTACCATAAGGGTCACTAAATTTAAACTACATAATCAATGGTTTTTAGAAATATACAAAATTGTAAAACAAGGACTATCTCATTGCCAGACATATGCGTGACCTCCAAAAGGAACCAATGCCCAGTACCATTTACTCACTGTAGCATATACCATCTCATCACACTCTTCAGCAAACTTTTCTCAAGTTAGTAGATATCTTTCCTTTTTGAGGGAAATTCCTGTGACAGTTCAGATAGTTCTTATCTTATTTCATATTAGTGTTACAGTCTCACTCTCTGTGAAGTATTCAGAATAGAACACATAGAAGTTGTAAGTGAATCAATGAGGAAACACATGAATTAAAGATTTCATATGGACAAAAGTCCCAGATAATTACAATGGTGTGATCACTCACCTAGAGTCAGACATCCTGGAATGTGAAGCCAAGTGGGCCTTAGAAAGCATCACTATGAACAAAGCTAGGTATGGAATTCCAGTTGAGCTATTTCAAATCCTTAAAGATGATGCTGTGAAAGTGATTCACTCAATATGCCAGCAAATTTGAAAAACTCAGCAATGGCCACAGGACTGGAAAAGGTCAGTTTTCATTCCAATCTCCAACAAAGGCAATGCCAAAGAATGCTCGAACTACTGCATAATTGCACTCATCTCACACACTAGTAAAGTATTGCTCAATATTCTCCAAGCCAGGCTTCAGCAATACTTGAACCATGAATTTCCAGATGTTCAAGCTGGAAAAAAGGCAGAGGAACAAAAGGTCAAATTTCCAACATTTGTTGGATCATCAAAGAGCAAGAGAGTTTCCAAAAAAAACACATCTATTTCTGCTTTATTGACTATGCCAAATCCTTTGACTGAGTGGCTCACAATAAACAGTGAAAGTGTTTTGTGTGTTTAAAATCCCTGCAATTTACCCTAGGCAGTCTAACACACCACGAATCCATGGCAAGATCACATGCTATTTAGTATAAACAGTATAAAAACATAAATATTCTCTCATTTTTGGTATACTACAAATGATTGCCTACCCAGAAAATGACCTGAATATGAAATCTCTTTCTCAATAAGTGTGGCATTTAGTAAACACTTTTAATTGCAATAAATAATAATATGGAATGCTAATGATGATAATAACTGAAATCTTGATATCTTAAATCACCTTATGTAAACTTAATTGACATCAGGGACTTCTAATCTTTAATTTTATATTCTTCACTGTATGAAGCTTTTTTTTTTTCTGCTCCTGATCCTTGTTCTCAATTAGATGTTTTTGACTCAAAATGTTAATAAACCAGTTAGCTTTCACACACACACACATACAAACATATATTAGCCTAAATCATTATTTAAAAAGTATCTTCCTTTCTTTATAAGAGAGGAAAGACAGTCTGTTCAAAAAGCGATTCTGGGAGAACATGACAGCTTCATGTGAAAACAAGAAGTAGAACATTCTTTAACATCATTGTTGTTGTTCACGCACTAAATGGTGTCCGTAGCTCTTTGATCCCATAAACTGTAGCACAGCAGGCTCCGCTCTCCTTCAGAGTTTGCTACCTCCGGGAGTTTGCTCAAATTCATGTCCATTGAGTTGATGATGTTATCTAACCATCTTTTCTGCTGCTCTCTTGTCCTTTCGCTTTCAATCTTTCCCAGCATCAAAGTATTTTCAAATGAGTTGGCTCTTTGCATCAGGTGACCAATGTATTAGAGCTTTATTTTCAGCATAAGTCCTTGAATGAATATTCAGGGTTTATTCCCTTTGGATTGACTGGTTTGATACACACGAACAAACGCAAATGGATTAAAGACCTAAAAGTAAGACTAGATACTATAACTCTTAGATGAAAACATAGGCAGAACTCTCTTTGCCATAAATCATAGCAATGTATTTTTCCAGTCTTCTCCTAAAGTCAATTAAAAAAAATAAACACATGAAACCTAATTAAACTCAAAAGGTTTTCCACAGCAAAGGAAACTAAACAAAACAAAGAAAAAACCCACACAATGGAAGAAAATATTTAAAAACGATGGGACCAACAAGGGATTTGTCTCCAAAAATATATAAAGAGCTCACGTGGTTCAATATTAAAAACAATGACTAGGGAGGAGAACCAAAATGGTGGAGGAATAGGATGGGGAGACCACTTTCTCCCCAACAAATACACTGAAAGAACATTTAAAAGCTGAGCCAACTCCACTAAACAACTTCTGAATGCTGGCAGAGGACATCAGGCATCCAGAAAGGCAGCCCATTGTCTTCGAAAGAAGGTAGGACAAAATATAAAAAATAGAAAGAGAGGCGAAAGACGTAGGGATGGAGATTCGTCCCGGGAAGGGAGTCTTAAAAAAGAGAGAGGTTCTGATTACCAGGAAAAACTCTCCCCGGTGGATCTGTGGCGAATCTCAGAGGGCAAAATAACCGGGAGTAAAATCAGATAAATAATTAAGCCCCCCAGATTGCGTCTCTAACTGTAACTCCCAGCCGAGCGGCGGCCCGGGCACCCCATCCCCCACTAGCCAGCATGGACTGCTCAGGGAGGGGCGGGCCGCCCACTTTGGGAGAGGACTGGGACTGAAGCTTTGGGAGAGGACTGGGACTGAATGCCCCGGGGCAGCCTGAGGGAATTAACCGGAGATAGCAACCTAGACTTCAGGGCAGCTTTCCAGGGAAGAGCCCCCGCCAGGCCCGTGCACAGAACAAAGGGCGGCACGGAGTTGGTCTGCTGAGTGTGGCTGGGCAGCCGTGGAGCTGCAAACAAAGGGCTGTGCGAGGCTGGGTGGCTGTGGGGGCTGCGGACCTGCCCAGCCCCCTCTGGAGACTGGCAGGCGCAGTCCTGGCCCCAGAAAGGCATCTGCTACCTAACTATGGGCAGAATTCATTGCTAACCAAGATTTCTTGGGATTCTGGCTAGATGGTGCCAGAGATTGGCTCTCCACACACCTGAGAAGGCGCGCCCAGCAGCACACCAAGAAAACCGAGTGGCTGGGAAGGGGGAGGGGAGAAGTCGCAGCCCCCAACCGCGCCCTGGTGGCTCGGCCCTGGGCAGCCCCAGAGCCTGCCTCAGGCTGCTCCCGACAGGGCAACCGAGAGCCTGAGCAGTGGGGATGGGGAAAGTGCACACGTGGTGAGCGGGGACAAACCTCAGAGTGGCTGAATCACTGTGAGCGCATGCCAGTGGTATCTGTCTGCAGTGTTCCTCCCTCCCCACAGCACGCCTGAACAAGGGAGCCCAAAAAAGTGACCACCACCGCCCCCCTTGAGTCAGGGTGGAAATAGACACTGAAGAGACCAGCAAACTGAAGACACTAAAATAATCAGAGGGAGCTGCTTGGGAACTGACAGGAGTAACAGATTAAATCCCTGCAGTTAGCACTGACTACATAGGAAGGAGCCTATAGACCTTGAGAAGCACAAGCCGGACCAAGGAACTATCTGAAAATGAACTGACCCCTCACTGTACGCAACAGCTCCAGAGAAAGCCCTAGATATATTTTTACTATGATCATCTTTTAAATTTTTCAAACTTTTTTTATTACTATTTTTTAAATTTTTATTTTTTTTATTTTAACTCCCCTATAACTCCTTCAATTTTCATTTTTACAACCATCTATTACCTAGCAAAAAAAAAAGACCCTATATTTTAAGCAAACTTCATATATACATGTAAGAATTTCGGTGACTCTGTTTTTTGTTGCTGTTTTTGTTGTTTGCTTACCCCCACCTTTTTATTTTTATTTTCTTTTTTCTAAATTGTATTTTTGAGAATCTAACCTTTACTCTAGATTTTTAATCTTTGCTTTTTAGTATTTGTTATCATTTTTGTATCATTAAGAACCCAGTCTTCGGTACCCATTTTTACTTGGGAGTGAGATCACTGGCTTGATTGCTCTCTCCCCATTTTTGACTCTCCTTTTATTCCACCAGGTCAACTCTATCTCCCCCCTCCCCCTTTTCTTCTCTACCAAAGTCTTTGAGTCTCTTTGAGTGTTATGAGTTGTGAAGAACACTTAGATAACTGATTACTGGCTGAATCTGTCTCTCTCCATCTGACTCCCTCTTTGCTCCCCCTGGCCACTTCTGTCTCCTTCCTCCCTCTTCTCTTTTTGGTATAAATCTGTGAACATCTCTGAGGGATCCAGACTGTGGAGAGCACATAGGGAAGTGATCACTCGTTAGCTCACTCTCTCACCATTTGATTCCTCTCTTCTCCGTCTGGTCACCTCTATCTCCCACCTCCCTCTTCTCCTCTCCATGTAACTCTGTGTACCTCTCTGGGTGTCCTTCAATGTGGAGAAACTTTTCATCATTAACCTAGATGTTCTACCATCAGTGCTGTATAGATGGAGGAGTCCTGAGGCTACTGTAAGAATAAGGCTGAAAACCAGAGACAGGAGGCCTAAGCCCAAATCATGAGAATGCCAAAGAACTCTTGAATCCAGGAGTTAATTAATCGATAGGAGCTCATCAAATGCCTCCATAATTACACTGAAACCAAGCACCTCCTAAGGGCCAACAAGTTCCAGAGTAAGATATACCACGCAAATTCTCCAGCAACACAGGAACATAGCCTGGAGCTTCAATACACAGGCTGCCCAAAGTCACACCAAGCCCACTGACATCTCAAAACTCTTTACTGGACACTTCATTGCTCGCCAGAGAGAAGAAATCCAGATCCACCCACCAGAACACTGACACAAACTTTCCCAACCAGGAAACCTTGACAAACCACCCGTCCAACCCCACCCAAAGTGAGGAACCCCCACAATAAAAAGGTAACACAGCAATATAAACAAAGTGAAAAGGCAGAGAAATACCCAGCAGGTAAAGGAACAGGATAAAAGCCTTCCAAACCAAACAAAAGAGGAGGAGATAGGGAATCTACCTGATAAAGAATTCCGAATAATGATAATGAAAATGATCCAAAATCTTGAAAACAAATTGGAGTTACAGGTAAATAACCTGGAGACAAGGATTGAGAAGATGCAAAAAAGGACTTAGAAGAAATGAAAAAGTGTCAAAATACAAGAATAACGCAATAAATGAGATAAAAAAACATCCTGGAGGGAAGTAACAGTAGATTAACAGAGATAGAAGACAGGATAAGTGAGGTAGAAGGCAGAATGGTAGAAATAAATGAAACGGAGAGGAATAAAGGAAAAAGAATTAAAAGAAATGAGGACAATCTCACAGACCTTTGGGACAATGTTAAATGCACCAACATTCACATCATAGGAGTCTGAGAAGAAGATGACAAAAAGAAAGACCATCAGAAAATACTTGAGGAGATAATAGTTCCCTAAAATGGGAAAGGAAATAATTACCCAAGTCCAAGAAACCCAGAGAGTCCCAAACAGGATGAACCCAAGGCGAAACACCCCAAGACACATATTAATCAAATAAACAAAGATCAAACACAAAGAACAAATATTAAAAGCAGCAAGGGGAAAACAACAAATAACACACAAGGGGGATCCCATAAGGATAACAGCTGATCTCTCAATAGAAACGCTTCAGGCCAGAAGGGAATGGCAGGACATATTTAAAGTCATGAAAGAAAATAATCTACAACCCAGATTACTGTACCCAGCCAGGATCTCATTCAAATTTGAAGGAGAAATCAAAAGTTTCTCAGACAAGCAAAACCTGAGAGAAATCAGCCACACAAAACCAGCGCTCCAACAAATGTTAAAGGATCTTCCCTAGATAGGAAACACTGATAGGGTGTATAATCTTGAACCCAAAACAACAAAGTAAATGGCAATGGGATAATACTTATCAATAATTACCTTAAACTTAAATGGACTGAATGACCCAACCAAAAGACAAAGATTGGCTGATTGGAAACAAAAACAAGACCCCTATATATGTTGTCTACAAGAGACCCACCTCAGAAAAAGGTACACATACAGACTGAAAGTGAAGAGATGGACAAAGATATTCCATGCAAAGAGACCAAAAGAAAGCAGGAGTAGCAATACTCATATCAGATAAATTAGACTTTAAAATAAAGGCTGTGAAAAGAGATAAAGATGGACATTACATAATGATCAAAGGATCAATTCAAGAAGAAGATATAACAATTATAAATATATATGCACCCAACATAGGAGCACCACAATATATAAGGCAAATGCTAACAAGTATGAAAGGGGAAATTAACAATAACACAGTAATAGTGGGAGACTTTAATACTCCACTCACACCGATGGATAGATCAACTAAACAGAAGATTAACAAGGAAACACAAACTTTAAATGATACACTAGACCAGTTAGACCTAATTGCTATCTATAGGACATTCCAACCCAAAACAATGAATTTCACCTTTTTCTCAAGCACACACAGGACCTTCTCCAGAATAGATCACATTCTGGGCCATAAATCTAGCCTGGGTAAATTGAAAAATAAAAATTGAAATCATTCCAAGCATATTCTCTGACCATAATGCAGTGAGATTAGATGTCAATAACAGGAGAAAAACATTTAAAAATTCCAACATATGGAGGCTCAACAACACGCTGCTGAATAACCAACAAATCACAGAAGAAATAAAAAAAAATTAAAATATGCATAGAAATGAATGAAATTGAAAACACAACAACCCAAAACCTATGGGACACTGTAAAAGCAGTGCTAATGGGAAGGTTCATAACAATACAGGCTTACCGCAAGAAACAAGAAAAAAGTCAAATAAATAACCTAATTTTACACCTAAAGCAACTAGAAAAGGAAGAAATGCAGAACCCCAGGGTTAGTAGAAGAAAGGAATCTTAAAGATCAGGGCAGAAATAAATGGAAAAGAAACAAAAGAAACCATAGCAAAAATCAACAAAGCCAAAAGTTGGTTCTTTGAGAAGATAAATAAAATTGACAAACCATTAGCCAGACTCATAAAGAAACAAAGGGAGAAAAACCAAATCAAGAAAATTAGAAACGAAAAAGGAGAAATCACAACAGACAACACAGAAATACAAAGGATCATAAGAGACTATTATCAGCAATATATGCAAATAAAGTAAACAACTTGGAAGAAATAGACAAATTCTTAGAAAACTCCAACTTTCCAAAACTAAACCAGGAAGAGATAAATAATCTTAACAGACCCATCACAAGCATGGAAATTGAAACTGTAATCAGAAATCTTCCAACAAACAAAAGCCCAGGACCAGATGGCTTCACAGCCGAATACTACCAAAAATTTAGAGAAGAGCTAACACCTGTTCTACTCAAACTCTTCCAGAAAATTGCAGAGGAAGGTAAATTCCAAACTCATTCTATGAGGCCACCATCACCCTAATACCAAAACCTGACAAAGATGCCACAAAAAGAGAAAACTACAGGCCAATATCACACACGAACATAGATACAAAAATCCTTAACAAAATTCTAGCAAATAGAATCCAACAACACATTAAAAAATCATGCATCATGACCAAGTAGGCTTTATCCCAGGGATGCAAAGATTCTTCAGTATCCACAAATCAATGTAATACACCACATTAACAATTTGAAAAATAAAAACCACATGATTATCTCAATAGATGCAGAGAAAGCCTTTGACAAAATTCAACATCCATTTATGATAAAAACCCTCCAGAAAGCAGGAATAGAAGGAACATACCTCAACATAATAAAAGCTATATATGACAAACTCACAGCAAACATTATCCTCAATGGTGAAAAACTGAAAGCATTTTCCCTAGATTCAGGAGCAAGACAAGGGTGCCCACTCTCACCACTACTATTCAACATAGTTTTGGAAGACTTGACCACAGCAATCAGAGCAGAAAAACAAATCAAAGGAATCCAGATTGGAAAAGAAGTAAAACTCTCACTGTTTGCAGATGACATGATCCTCTACACAGAAAACCCTAAAGACTACCAGAAACTTACTAGAGACAATCAATGAGTATAGTAAAGTTGCAGGATATAAAATCAACACACAGAAATCCCTTGCATTCCTATACAATAACAATGAGAAAACAGAAAGAGAAATTAAGGAAACACTTCCATTCACCATCGAAACAAAAAGAATAAAATACTTAGGAATATATCTACCTAAAGAAACAAACAACCTATATATAGAAAACTATAAAACACTGATGAAAAAAATCAAAGAGAACACACATAGATGGAGAAATATACCATGTTCATGGATTGGAAGAATCAATATAGTGAAAATGAGTATACTACCCAGAGCAATCTATAGATTCAATGCAATTCCTATCAAGCTACCAGAGGTCTTTTTCAGAGAATGAGAAAAAATAATTTCTCAATTTGTATGGAAATGCAAAAAACCTTGAATAGCCAAAGCAAATTTGAGAAAGAAGAATGGAATTGGAGAAATGAACCTGCCTGACTTTATGCTATACTGCAAAGGCACAGTCATCAAGACAGGATGGTAATGGTACAAAGACAGCAATATAGATCAATGGAACAAACTAGAAAGCCCAGAGATAAATCCATGCACCTATGGACACCTTACCTTTGACAAAGGAGGCAAGAATATACAATGGAGAAAAGACAGTCTCTAACAAGTGGTGCTGGGAAAACTGGTCAACCACTTGTAAAAGAATGAAACTTGAACACTTTCTAACACCATACACAAAAATAAACTCAAAATGGATTAATGATCTAAACATAAGACCAGAAACTATAAAACTCCTAGAGGAAAATATAGGCAAAACACTTTCCGACATAAACCAAAGCAGGATCCTCTGTGACCCACCTCCCAGAATATTGGAAATAAAAGCAAAAAATAAACAAATGGGACGTAATTAAAATGAAAAGCTTCTGCACAACAAAGGAAACTAAAAGGAAGGTGAAAAGGCAGCCTTCAGAATGGGAGAAAATAATAGCAAATGAAGAAACAGACAAATAATTAATCTCAAAAAAACACAAGCAACACCTGCAGCTCCATTCCAGAAAAATAAATGACCCAATCAAAAAGTGGGCCAAAGAACTTAACAGACATTTCTCCAAAGGAGACATAAAAATGGTTAACAAACACATGGAAAGATGCTCAACATCACTCATTATCAGAGAAATGTAAATCAAAACCACAATGAGATACCACTTTACACCAGTCAGAATGGCTGCCATCCAAAAGTCTACAAACAATAAATGTGAGAGAGGATGTGGAGAAAAGGGAACCGTCTTACACTGTTGATGGGAATGCAAACTAGTACAGCCACTATGGAGAACAGTGTGGAGATTCCTTAAAAAACTGCAAACAGAACTGCCAAATGACCCAGCAATCCCACTGCTGGGCAAACACACTGAGGAAACCAGAATTGAAAGAGACACATGTACCCCAATGTTCATCGCTGCATTGTTTACAATAGCCAGGACATGGAAGCAACCTAGATGTCCATCAGCAGATGAATGGAAAAGAAAGCTGTGGTACATATACATAACGGAATATTACTCAGCATTAAAAAGAATACATTTGAATCAGTTCTATTGAGGTGAATGAAACCGGAGCCTATTATACAGAGTGAAGTAAGCCAGAAGGAAAATCAACAATACAGTATACTAATGTGTATAAATGGAATTTAACAAGATGGAAAGGATAACCTTGTATGCGAGACAGCAAAAGAGATGCAGATGTATAGAGCTGTCTTTTGGACTCTATGGGAGAAGGCAAGGGTGGGATGATATAGGAGAACGGCATTGAAATATGTAAATTATCACATATGAAATGAATCGCCAGCCCAGGTTTGATGCATGATACAGTGTGCTCAGGGCTGGTGCACCGAGATGACCCAGAGGGATGTAATTGGGAGGGAGGTGGGAGGGGGGTTCTGGAAGGGGAACATATGTATACCCATTGCAGATTCATGTCAATGTATGGCAAAACAAACATGATAATGTAAAGAAAAATGAATAAGTAAATAAAAGAGAAAAAAAATTAAAACAATGATTAAAAAATAGGCAGATGACTTAAATAGACATTTCTTTAAAGAAGACGTACAAACGGCCAAACAGCACATGAAAAATCTCTCAACATCAAATATTTACAGGAGAAAAACAAATTACAACTACAATGAGATATAACCTCATAACAATCAGAAGGGTGGTCATCAAGTTACTACAAGTGGTAAATTCTGGAGAGGATGTGAAGGAAAGGAAATCTACCTACACTGCTGATGGGGATGTACATTGGTAAGACCACAGTGAAAAACACTTACAATTCCTTAAGAAAGTAAAGTAGAGCTATCATATGATCCAGCAATCCCATTCCTGGGCATATACCCAGAGAAAAGTGTGGCTCAAAAGTATACATGAACCCAAACATTCACTGACAAGCTGTTTACAGTTGTCAAGACCTGGAGGGAAGCTAAATGTTTATGGACAGAAAAATGAATAAAAAAGATGTATTGAATATATACCATGGAATATTACTCAACCATTAAGAAGAACCAAAAATGCCACTTGCAGTAATATGCATGGATCTGGAGACTGTCATACTGAGTAAAGAAAGTCAGAAAAAGAAAGATAAGTATCATATGATCTTGGAATCTAAGACAATGGTACAAATAAAATTATTTGCAAAATAGAGTCATAGATGTAAAAAAATATAACTTACTAAAAATATCTTAGGAGTTAGGAAGGGTGAAGAGATTAATTAGGAGATTGGGATTCACATATACATATTACTATGTACAGAATACACAATGATATATATGTATATATATACATATATATATATATATCTCACTGTGGTGTGCAACTGAAACTAACACAATATTATAAATCAATGATACTTCAAAAATTTCTTAAAAGAAGTAAATAAATTTTCCTGTCTAGTATGTTTCCCTGAGTAGAGCATCATGGCCCTCTTTGATAAATTGGAAAATGTTTTGAGGTATAGAATATGAATACAGTCAAAATAAAGAAAACTTTAAGAGATAATTGCCCAAACTTCACAGACAATATCACATTTCCTTAACAGATTGTCTATTATTCTTTTGGCCTACCTTGTAGTGTATGACTATGCCATAATCATTAATTTGACAACCTATTATTATTTCAAATGTGCATACATATTGGAAAATATAATGATAAATTATGAGATGACATTTAGGGAACGACTAAAAGGCCAGAGTCTAAGAGAATAACCACCAACAGCTATTGTGTGTGCAGTGTGTGCTGTTATAGACAGAGTGAAAGCAATAGTGTGTAAGCAAAACCAAAAGAGAACAACAAAAAAAGCAAAAGAAAATCCTCAGAGGGAAGACTTTCATGGAAAACTGAATGAAAGCATGAAATTTAAGAGAATTTTAGTTCTCAAGAGGTTGAGAACATCCATGAAACAGCAGAGGCAAGAGTAGTAACAGGTATTATTGGGGGGCTTGACTGTTCTAGGTTGAAAAATGGAATGTGAAGAACTGTTTCTGACAAAATATCAAGACAATTATGCAGGCGAATCAGAAAGATTACCAAAAACATTGAGGAGTCATAGGTCCCTGTAATCGGGACTACAATAAAATGTTATAAAGGGAGATGTGAATTCATAATTGGGAGATCAATTTTATTTCCAAACAGAACTTCAAGCATTAGAAATGTGCAGTCAATCTCTGACTTTTTACCTGAGATTGGATTATGACCATTGAAATAAGTAGGTTTCAAAAAGTTTATGTTTAACTATTGTCCTCTGGATGCATTTACAACTCTTGAAAAATTGAACCGTGGGCCCCTATACCTTTTCACAGACTTGATAACCCTATCACTTGGAGGAATTGGGCATGACCTTTGGAGAAGATCTAAAGCATCCAGCAAGGAGCCAAACTTATCTTCTCCAGAACCCAGAGCTGTTGAGATGGGAATTGAATGGACTGTGGCGACCTTTGAAAGTATTTGCCACCAGGAGGTGAGCACCAAAACCCTGAACTGAATTTGACAGAGTTACGTACTGAACAAGAGAGAGCTTTCTGTAACAGTACTGAGGAAAATTCTGATCCAAGTACCATGAATCTGTGCTATGTTCAGTTGAAAATGAAACTTTAATGGTAATCATGGACACAAAAGTTAAGTTTTTCTCTTATTGATTAGTAATATTAAGTAATTTAATCATTCTTATTTCATTACTTTATATATTCCTAGATGTTTTTAGGTCCTAAAAGAATGGGCATCTGTGTTTGTGAAAAGAGCAAGAGGGGACTTTGGGAAAGAGCCAACACTCTGGAAAAGCTGTAAAGGGACAAGACGAAAATTCTAATAGCCAATACTTTTAATTTTATGTGCTTGGAAGACATTTTTTATCTTTTAAATCACTGAAATTAAAGAAAGAGATTTCCTTTTATCTGAATTTAGGTTAGCTCAAAATAGTTGCAGCTAACTGAGGTCTAGAACATGTTCCAGAACCTGACTTGATTCTGTGAAGTTGGGAGACTTTTCTTGTCCAAGGAAAGATGAGTCCCACAGATTTAGCAGAGATGGCAGGGAGATCACTGGACTTGGAACGTCATCTGCTCAGAGCATGCTGAGTCAATTATTTCTATTTCTTAAAGAGCAGTGACTCCCTTGCATACCTGGGTAACTGAAGGAACAAATCCATGTCTGCACTGGGTCCTGTGCTGTGGGAACTGCTGTGGCATAAAGTGAAACAGACGCAAAGGACCAGCAGAGCCTGGAGAGTTCTAAGAAGCAGCAGTTCTGACACCCAGGGTCTCCTGTGTCCTGGGCACTAAGGCCGGTCCTTACAAATTAAATATTAAGAATACCAACAATGGGTCTTTAATTTGTAACTGACATACAGCCAACATTTCCTCCCAAGAATTGAAAGTACTGACAGAAAGAAAGAAATCATTAGTTAGGAAGAGTAAGAGAGACACACCACAAAAATTATCCATCAATGCACATAACACCCAACTAATGACTTCTCTTTGTTTTGAAAAATCTCACTTTCTTAGTATTAGCACCCAGGAAAGCAGAAGTATTTGGATGAGACCGAATGAAAAGATTTTCTCTACAATATTTTATTGACATACATGAGTTTGTATGCATATGACTCTGAGGGGTGTGTGTGTAGAAGAAAATATGAAACAGTTTAACTACTGCCCATACTATTTGATTGAATCAATAATATTTTGTGATACACATCTCAAAAAAATGATGTCTTTAAAAAATTCCCTTCTCTAAGAAAAAAGTTAAAGATGAATGATTCTCCTTTGTGATTACTGCAATCCATTTATAGTATATGCAATTGAAATCTGCTGATGAAATGATGAAAATATAAACTTGCACCAAAACTTCTGTACTTCAGAAGGGATAGACAAAAGTTTATTTCCCCTTAGCATGAAATAATAAAACAGGGAAAAGTATTGTATAAGTAGTACCCATAATTTCCATAAAGTCATGTGAGAAGGAAGAAGCTAGAATTCAGTGCAGTAGTGTCTGTATTTTCCTCATAGGAGTAACATGTACATCCTTGTACTAGAGTCAAGATCTTTTCATTTTAGATATACTTATTAATATTCTGTCTGTGTGTGTGCCTGCGTGCTAATTCGCTTCATTCCTCTCTGACTCTTTGTGACCCCATGCACCCTAGCCCACCAGGCTCCTCTCTCCATGGGATTCTCCAGGCAAGACCACTGGAGTGGGTTGCCATGCCCTCCTGCAGGGGATCTTCCTGACCCAGGAATGGAACCTGACTCCCTGCCATCACTTGGATGGGCAGGTGGGCTCTTTAGCGCCTCTAGCACCACCTGGGCAGACCAATATTTTCTTGACCAGATTAAAACCTTCATAGTACAGGTATCAGAGCATGAAAGAAGTTAGGATATCACTGAATGATTGAACTGGCAGCTGGGCTTCCCTAGTAGCTCAGAGGGTAAAGCATCTGCCTGCAATGCAGGAGGCCTGGGTTTGCTCCGTGGGTCGGGGAGATCCCCTGCAGAAGGAAATGGCAACCCACTCCAGTACTCTTGCCTGGAGAATCCCATGGACAGAGGACCCTGGTGGGCTACAGTC
>SRVM01013756.1:0-12316 GCA_007570785.1 Antilocapra americana | reverse complement strand
CCAGGCAAATCAGAATGCTGAAACTGAGCTAGAGAGAGTTGCTATGTTCAGGAAACTGAGAATAGGAAAAAATTATCTGGTGGTTTGGAAGCAATAAGAAACCAGCATTTTCTAGTGCCATTGGTAGGAAAAATCTATATAACCCCCGTCTGTGCTTTGAATAGCTCTGGGTCCAAATTCACACTGACAGTATTAAGCAATAGAACCACAGGTACAGTTACTAAGAAAAACACAGAGCCATTGCTGATGGCAAAATATCTCAAGAAGAAACCATAAACAACATGAAGAGATTTTAAGGTAAGTATGTCAGAAATGTAAAAGACGGAACAGAAAGAAGAAAACCATTAAACCTGGTAAGACAGTACCAAAGAAGAGCGAATACTTTAAAAATGTGTAAATTAAAGCATAATTTACATGCAGTAAAATTCACCTTTTTGGGTATATAGTTCTGCACATTTGGGCAAACATGTACAGCTGTACAACCAACACCACTATAAACAAGATAAAAACAGCTCCTTTGCCTCCAGATATTTTCTATGCCCTCCTTTATAGTCAATCTCTCCTCCCAGCCACAGGTCCTGAAAACAACTAACTTGTTTTCTGTCCCAGTAGCTTTTGGTTTTCCAGAATGTCATGTAAAAGAAGTTATACAGTATATAAAGCCCTTTGAATGTAGCTTCTTTTATCTAACTTGATGCATCTGAGATTCATCCATGTTGTTGCATGTACCAGGACAGGAGTTCATTCCATTTTATTGCTAAATAGTATTCCATTTTATGGAGATGTCATATTATTTTTTGTTCATTCTCTAGTTGATGGACATATGAATTGTTTCTATATAATTGTTTAGCAGTTATTAATAAAGATGTTATAAATATTTACATATAGGTATTAGTGTGAACATCCTTCACGTAAATACCTAAGGCATCTGACTGTTACATCATATGATAAGTAAATGTATGCTCCTGCTGCTGCTGCTGCTAAGTCACTTCAGTCGTGTCCAACTCTGTGCGACCCCATAAACGGCAGCCCACCAGGCTCCCCCGTCCCTGGATTCTCCAGGCAAGAACACTGGAGTGGGTTGCCATTTCCTTCTCCAATGCATGAAAGTGAAAAGTGAAAGTGAAGTCACTCAGTCATGTCCGACTCTTAGCGACCCCCTGGACTGCAGCCTACCAGGCCCCTCCTCCATCCATGGGATTTTCCAGGCAAGAGTACTGGAGTGGGGTGCCATTGCCTTCTCTGTTCTGCCTCCTAAAATGCCTTAATTAGAGCTTGATTGGATTTGACCACTAGAAAGTCTGCTGCAGTTCTGGTGCATGGTTTCCTGTGATTCAGAGGCTCACAAAACACCCCCCAGACAGCTTCTCAGACCTGGGTTTCTGTTCTTTGGCCAACTCTGTACTTTATTACCTCCTGAAGTACTTACCCACTGCCTATTCTTAAGTTACTCCCCAAAGCCCAAATTTTGACAGTACTTTCTTGGAGGACACAGCCAGCCTCCCTGTTGCCCTGTCCCAGCTGAAGGACTCAAAAAAGCCAGAAGCAACCACTTGCATGGGACTGGCCTTGAAAATGGAATGGCTCACTTTTCTCAAACCAATGTATGAAGGAGAGGATCTGTATTGAGGGGAAGAATGCAGAGTGAATCCTTCCAGAAAATGAACAGAGAAGCAAGAAGGGGTGGGCATGTTCTCCAAACGATAGGGTACTTTATTATTTTGGGAATCATCCGAGATCTGGAAAAAATACCAGAGCTGTGGTAGAGGGTGAGCACGTGGGCTAATGATCAACATTTTGACTTTGGGTTCAAATGGATGTGGCAGAGCGACCTGAGACCACATTGCAACATCTATCTTTTCTTTAAATTTTACTTTATACTCCTGTCCCCCCAAAATTTCTTTCTAGTTTTTGTTTATTCATTTGCAAAAGGGAGTTTGCAAACCCATAACATCTAGTCAAGGAGTTGGTTAAAACATTTGAGTTTTGTACAAACACTATAATCTAAAGTCTTGGTCCAAGCTGCAAACAATTTCCAAGAAACAAAAAGTGCATAGGTATTGAATTGAAGCTAACATAAAAGGATTTCCAAGGATGAGACCCTGTGGATCCCACAGGGTAGAGAAATAAGAAGCACTTCTTTGAGAGTTCCCTGCTCAATACAGCTCTAGTTAAGTGCTCACCAATGTAATTCCACCAATAACCACTCTGTGAGGAAGGTGTTATTATTCTCCCCATTGAACAGATAAGAAGGCAAGTTTCAGAGAGGTGACTTGCCAAGGTCAAACTCTGTTGTAAATGGCAGAGCCAGGATTTGAACTCATGCCTAACACACAGTAAAGTCTCAGCTCATGCATATTGTTTGTGGAATGAGTAAATTAATGAAATCTTTTTGACAGTTATATCCAGGAGCAGTTTTTAGGCCTGTTAGTATGTTTCTGACATTTTATAACAGAGTTTTTCAAACATACAGAAAGAACTGAAATAATTTTACATTGCACATTCATTTACCCATCATTATCATATGTGCTTGTACTCAGTCACTCAGTCATGTCTAACTCTTAGCAACCCCATGGACTGTAGCCCGCCAGGCTCATTATCATATACCCATCTATTATTAATATTTTACTATACTTATTTGATCACATATATGTTCATTTATTGATTTCATCTATCCATCCATCAACCCCTGTTATTTTCTGATGCACTTCAAAGTAAATTGAAGACATCAGTACAGGTCTCTATAAACATTTCAGCATAATATAAGCATTTATCCTTGCTTATATTTCTTCTTTTGAGGTAATATTTACATACAACATTATATACAAATCTTTAGCATACCATTGAGTGAGTTTTGACAGACCCTGAACCTGTGTATCCCAGACCCCCATCTATATATGGAACGTTATCAAGAACATAATTTTTCTCATGTGTGCTGCTTTTAATTGTGCTAGACAACTTCCTCAATTCCACTGAAAGCCAGACGTCAATGATTCTAACTGGGAGGCTGTGTTGAGATTGCTTTTCCTCATTGACTGTTGCCCTGGGGATGAACCAGGTGGCACTTAACAGGATTTGGTCCTCAGGGCCCTTCACTTTGATAAATTTCACCTGGAAGCACTTCTCCTTAACTTTATCAGTTTAAACTGAAGTGAAACAATTAATTTGTTTTATTTTATTGTAATTTAATGTCAGTAATGTATAAGGGCTTGATCTTTTCAGCAGGGACTCTTTCATCTGTATTTGTTTAAAGTAAAAACAATGCTGCTAAAGATAAAATCTTCCTGGCTTGGACCTCAAAGTGAGCTCCAGTTAGTTCATTGAAACTCACACCAGGGCTGAGAGATGAATTATACACAGAACACCCAAAGGAGTGTGTGTGTGCCTGAGCCGGCTTTAAATGAGAAGCCCAAAGGCCTTTGCCCTATTTGAAAATGGCCTATTGGAACAGATAAGCAGGGTTACCTCCTCAAAACCTTGGCTTAAAGTAATTTGGTTTGTAGTAAGAGTCAGGCTATTTTATGATCTAGGGATTGTGAAAGGGATTTAGACTGAATTAGCGGAGATACTGATGGGCCTGCCAAATATTGCCTGTGGTTTTGGTCTTTTGGGTTAATGGTACTGTTGCTGGTGGGCAATGGAATGATCACCACTAGGATTTCTGATTCAGGAATTTTCAGAGTTTAGAGTTTATCAGAATCACCCTGAGGGACTGAAACACAGATGATTGGGACCCACCCTCAGAATTTGATATTCAGCATACCTCAGGTGGGTTCTGAAAATTTGCACTTCTAACAGGCTCCCAGGAGACCCTGTTGCTACTGGTTTGGGGGCCACACCTTGAGGACCACTCCTTGAATGAGTGAATGAGTAGGACCTCTTATATTGATACAAGACTACAGTTTTCCTCTCTATAACCTTATGGTATTATTGATAGTTGAACACTGTGAATAAGAACAGGCACTCACTCCCTACGCTACATTACCATGTATGGTATGCTTGTTCCTACTAAGGTTTAGAGTTGGGGGAGGGGATACTAGAGAAGATATACACACTACTTCTTTCTCCAACCTGCACAGCAGGAATTTCACTTTGTACTGGGCTTATTATGATTCTGGCTTTTCCACAGTCCAAACTGATCTTGCTGCAGACAAGTAAAGAACCCAGGCCTCATGGCACAGTTTTCACTCCCTCCTGTGTCAGGACCTTTAGAAAGAGATGATATGTGGCTATGGGGACCATGTGTCCCATATTTCCGAAGATAGCTCTGATTTCACATATTCTGTCCTCTTGTCCCCATAAATATAATTGTCAGACCATGTCCCGCTTTGGGCTCAGAAAATATTGTTCCCATATGCATGGCTTAGGGGCCCTGGGGAGCCAAAAGCGAGTCTTCCCTTTCTTTCTTGAGATTGTGGAGGTCAGGGCATAAAGAGGCTAATAGAAAGGGCTAAAGGGTTGGGGTGAATCTAAACATCTGAGATCAGCAATAAACTGCTTTTTTTTTCCTCCAAGCATCTCTCAGTGATCTCTGTTACAGATCCTTGAATGTTATGATACAAGATTTCGAGCGCCTAGAGGGACTGAAATGGACCTCTGACTGCCTCTCTCTCCTCCCCTTCCCAGCCTGGAAGGACCACACAGAAATAACCCAGACACAAGAGCCACCCCAAAGAAGGAAATTCCACATCCTTCATTGACTGACCACTCAGTCCTTTCTCTGGAAGGAAGTTCTTCCTTCTTGCTAACATCAGTCCCCCTCATTGTGATTTCAGTTTCTTTTCTCTGTTTTGCTTTCAGTCAAAATTGAGAACAGCTGGTCCTCACCCTCTACATTCTTTATGTGCTTAAAAATCATATTAAACCATCCTTCCTGGGCCCAGGGTTAACCATCCTTGGAGCTCCTTTATCCTCCTGCATGTATCTGACTTGCCAGCCGTTTAATCATCTTTGCCATGGGGAAGCGGCTTAGGCAGTTTGGACCAATAGTACAACAAGGCCTAAAGCTTTATGGCTTGTGTTAATGGGCATGCTAAATATTTAGTAGAGACTATTTTCGAGCATGCAGTTGTGAACAATTTAAAGTGGACTATACATGGAACCCATTTCCTCTCCCAGCTCCCCCAACAGGGCCTCCCCTTAGCAGCTGAAATGAGTTAGTGGCAATCAGCACAGAGTAGGAATCCTGTGGTTTTTGCCCTTCCCTCCTGCTGGTTCTATGACAGCTAGTCTCTAAAAATAAGCTTTCTCCTTAGTATGGCCAGTAAATGTGACTTTGAAATCTGTTGGGCAAAGGATCTAGGAATCATGTTAGCCAAAGAGCAGGGGGTGCTAGTGCTGAAGCTCCATGTGAGGTTTAGGAGAGGCTGAGGGTGAGGGCTAGGGTGAACAGGGATCTGTGAGAGACTAGATCCAGAATGTTTGCTGTCTACAGGATGATTGTATGTCAGAGTTGGACATGCTTTTTTTTTTTTTTTGCAAGTTTGCAGAGGACTTGTCTTGGCCTTTTGTTTGTGTGCTTGGCCTCTGTCCACTGTACCAACTCTGAAAGTGATACCAGAAATCTGTGGCAGAATCCCAGCCTCAGGGCCTGTTTGGTTCCTAAAGTAGAGGAGAGTAACTTGCCACATGATTCTCTGGGGGTTACCTACCTTCAGTGGGATGCATTACTGAGCTGTTCTTGTGGTGTGGTTCATGTGGCTGTTGTCTTAGGTCATGCTGCAGGATGGGTTCAAGGCCTCTGCTGATCAGAATGAAATACATCTAGCTGATGGTGCTGCAGAAGAAAAGCATAGGGCCAACTGATATTTGTCCTATTCTCATCCTCTTACTGTTGGCTCCTTCTTTTTAATAAAACCTTAAAGGCTCTCCTCTTCATAAACACTAGCCAGGCAGTTTGTCGCAGCAAAACTATAGGAGCAGTTAATGTACCCAGCCATAAAGAAGGAATAGAAAGAGACAGAGATGGAAAAAAAATACGTTTCATTTATGTGAGGGTGTCATTGAAGACTTCATCAGGTGGGGCTGGGGAGAACAGTTTGATTGAAGCATTAGCTGCCTTGGCACTGAGCCAAGGCAAATTTCCAGAGAACCATTAAACTCTTTGTAATTCCATATAATTCACAGCAGCCACAGGTAATCTGAATCAGACCCAACAAAACTTCCCTATCACTTATTATCCATTAGTGATGAATGCATACTACGGGCATTTTTACTTTTTAAAAGTCATATCATGGTGGCCACATTTTCTAAAACCCAAATCAGGAAACCTAGCTTCACAAATTTTTTTTTCAGATTTATGAATATGTTTATATGGAAAACCTCAAAGGTATAAACACTAAATTCCACTTAAATACTGAACAAATGGCCTTTAAGGAAGGAACTATAGTCACTGTGAAATTGGGTCAGGATTCTCATTCAAACATTGGTGAGGGTCTCCCACACACACCTTTTTAAGGGTCTGAGGAATTGGCTAATTAAGCACTAAATCAAATTAGAATATGCTTTATGCCCATTGTCTGAATTTGCTCTTAAAATTCTCAGGAATGGTAGACTGAAAGAGCCTGTTGTAATTTCTTTAATACAGGAAGGTGGAGTAGTTGTTACTTTGAATTCCCAGATGCCAGGAGCAGTTAAATCTCTTTAGTGTTCATGATCTTTTTGTGAGGGCTTGTGTGTGTTTTAAATTAACTTCCTAAGGCTGGGAGCATTGCAAACTAAAGAGAATTATATATGGATACAAGGTATTGTTGCCATGCACCTAAGTTTACTTAAAAGCTCCATTCCTCCCACCAAATTAGCATTCACCTCTGAGCACTCACCACAAAGAGATGTTTAACTCAAAGGACAATTATTCTGGAATATTCTGAGCCAATAATAATAAAGGCCTGGAAAACTAAAGTACCTCTTTAGTCAGAACTCTTTGTGTTTTTAGTTAAGGATCATGAATAGCAATACATCCATGGAAAACGTGGGCTTTGTCACAGTCTTGAAGAAGAAAATATTTGAAGCCTAATCATGGGGTTCCCTGGTGGCTCAGATGGTAAAGAATCTGCCTGAAATGCAGGAGACCTGGGTTCAATCCCTGGGTCGGAAAGATTCCCCTGGAGAAGGGGATGGCAACCCACTCCAGTATTCTTGCCTAGAGAATCCCATGGACAGAGGAGCCTAGAGGGGTCCATGGGGTCCCAAAGAGTTGGGCACGACTGAGCGACTAACACTACCTAATTTTCTATCTTGGGCAAGTCATGTAACATCCCTCAACCTGTTATATGATCAGAAAAGTGAAAATAATGCTACTTGTCCAGAATCAGGCAAATGAATGGAATGCTATTCTGCTGCTGTTGTTCAGTCACTCAGTCGTATCCAACTCTTTGTAACCCCATGGACTGTAGCATGCCAAGCTTCCCTGTCCTTTACCATCCCCCAGAGTTTGCTCACACTCATGTTCATTGAGTCAATGATGCTATCCAACCATCTCATTCTCTGTTGCCTCCTTCTCTTCCTGCCCTCAATCTTCCCCAGCATCAGGGTATTTTTCCAGTGAATCAGCTCTTCACATCAGGTAGCCAAAGTATTGAATCTTCAGCATCAGTCTTTCCAATGAATATTTAGGGTTGATTTTCTTTAGGATTGACTGGTTTGATCTCCTTACAGTCCAAGGTATTCTCATTTGTCTTCTCCAGCACCACAATTCAAAAGCATCAATTCTTCAGTGCTCAGCCTTTTTTTTTTCAATTGATTATTTTAACTGGAGGATAATGATTTAACAATACTGTGATGGTTTTTGCCATATATCAGCATGAATTGGCCATAGCTGTACATGTTTCCCTCAAATCCTGAACCCTCCTCCCACCTCCCTCCCCACCCTGTTCCTCTGGGTTGTCCCGGAGCACTGGCTTTGGGTGCCCCACTTCATGCATCAAACTTGCACTGGTCATCTATTTTTCATATGGTAGTATATATGTTTCAATGCTATTCTCTCAAATCATCCCACCCTCGCCTTCTCCCACTGAGTCCAAAGGTCTGTTCTTTACATCTGTGTCTCTTTACTGGCCTGCATGTAGGATTGTCAGTGCCGTCTTTCTAAATTCCACATATATGCGTTAATATGGGGCTTCCCTGGTGGCTCAGCAGTAAAGAATCTGCCTTCAATTCAGGAGACCCAGGTTCAATCTTGGGTTGGGAAGATCCCCTGAAAAAGGAAATGGCAACTCACTTTAGTACTCATGACTAGAGAATCCCATGGACATAGGAACCTTGCAGGCTGCAGTCCTTAGGGTTGCACAGAGTTGGACATGACTGAAGTAAGCAGAAGCAGCATGCATAAATACATAGTATTTGTCTTTCTCTTTCAGACTTACTTCACTCTGTATAATAGGTTCCAGGTTCATTCACCTCATTAGAACTGACTCAAATGCTTTCCTTTCTATAGCTGAGTAACATTCTATTGTGTATATGTGCCACAACTTCTTTATCCATTCATCTGCTGATGGCTATCTAGGTTGCTTCCATGTCCTAGCTATTGTAAATAGTGCTGCAGTGAACATTGGGGTATGTGTGTCTCTTTCAGTCCTTGTTTCCTTGGGGTGTATGCCTAGCAGCAGGAGTGCTGGGTCATATGGCAGTTCTATTCCCACTTTTTTATGGGCCAGTTCTCACATGACTACTGGAAGAATCATAGCTTTCACTATATGGACCTTTGTTGGCAAAATGATGTCTCTGCTTTTTAATACATTGTTTAGGTTTGTCACAGCTTTCCTTCCATAGAGCAAGTGTCTTTTATTTCATATCCTGATGTCCTTTGTAATTTTTATTTCAACAAAGGTTTATTGAACAAACACTATATGATCAATACAGACTTTGATTTTCCTAGGTCCAGTAATAGAACTGTGAAAAGACATTGTCTGACTATCTCTCCCATTATAATGCAAGTATACTGACAAATGTCAACATATATAGGAATAAATAAAATAATGCAAAATGAAAAATTCTATGAAGAAAATAAAACAAGGTAATGTGATGGATGGGGCTTCCCAGATGGCGCTAGTGGTAAAGAACATGCCTGCTAATGCAGGAGACTTCAGAGACCCTGTTTTGGTTCCTGGGTTGGGAAGATCCCATAGAGAAGAGCACGGCAACCCACTTCAGTATTCTTGCCTGGAGAATCCCACGGACAGAGGAGCCTGACAGGCTACAGTCCGTTGGATCACAAAGAGTCAGGCATGACTGAAGTGACCTAGCACGCACACATACAATGTGATGGAAAATGATGGCAGGTGGGGTGGAGAAAACAGAGAAGGAATCTATGTGATATTTGTGGTCAGGGAAGCCCTTTCTTAGGCCTTGTGCTATGTGAGCTGATACCTGAATGATGAAAGATGCTACATAAAGATCTAAAAAAGAATGTTTTTAACAGAGAGAATAGCAAGTGCAATGGTCCTGAGGTGAGGATAGACTGGACCTGTCTGAAGAACAGAAAGTTTGGTATGATTGTGCTATATGTAGGAAATGAGGCCAAAAAGGCAGTCATAGGCAGATTGTGTATGGATTTTTACACTATAAGAATATATATTTTTAAATTTACACTGTATGTACTCTATAAGAATCATTCCTTGGTCTCTCTGTCTGATTCAATCAGTAAACATAAGTGCCAGATGTTAGTGATAGAGGTGCTTGATATTTACCCATAAGAAATCCAGGAAAAGGCATGGGGGTCGAGGGTTTAAAACAGAGAAGAAAGCCTAAATGCTCAGGAAAGAGAGAGGTAGGGATGGAAGAGTGTATGTACACAGGGAAAATGATTGAGGAGGGATGGAAACAGTTTGGAGGGAAGAAGAAAAGCTCCAGAGTAACCTGGACTATGAGGAATATCCTCAGTGCCTAGGTTTGTGAAATCTGTGGTCTGAAGAAGTCAACCATTATAGGGGAAGGGGTAGAGATCTGCCCTCGTGTGTAAGAGTAAAGAAGTGAGGGACTGAGTAGGGACAGGAAGTAGAAGTCTCCTTCTTTCTTTTCATTGAGGCTTAACCTGAAAAGCAAGTCTGCTAACTAGGAGAAAGACTTCACTCTGCTTTACCCTTGTTGATTCCTCAGACCTTGAACTCAAATGCCCATCATTACTTCCTTATTTTCTTTCCCAAGAAATCCTGGTATTGCAAAGGAAAATCTGCTCTGATGTGAGTTCCCACCCAACACTAGGGGCTTCCCTGGTGGCTCAGTTGGTAAAGAATTTGCCTGCCATGCAGGAGACCTCTGTTCAGTCACTGGGTTGGAAAGATCCCCTGGAGAAGGAAACGGCAACCCACTCCAGTACTCTTGCTTGGAGGTCCCCATGGACAGGGGAGCCTGGCAGGCTATAGTCCATGGAGTCGCAAAGAGTCAGACACGACTGAGTGACACACATCGAACACTAACACACAAACAATTGAGTACATTTCCTCTCCCTTTTGTTTTTTTAATTTGTGGAAACTCAGTTTTGTTTTCTGTTATTTGATGCATCTCAGTGAGCCAGAGAGTGATGGTATGCCACTTCTCAGTCACCACACAAATAGGACAGTAGCTTAGAACTAAACAATAAAATGGCTTACTTATTACCAGCTTTGCAGCACTATGTGAAAGCAGCAGCAAGTGTGCCAGTTTAATTTAAAATGGGATCTATTCTAGGGGCAGTAAAGAATGATATTGTTGTTAACCTTTGCAATGTCCACGTATACCTTGGTAGGTTATTTCCATGGGAGTTGTTTGCTTTGTTAGCAATTATGTAGAAGGATGGGAGGAAATGAAATGCCTGTTTTCCTCACTCTTCATCTGATACTGTTCTGAGAGCTAAGTGAAGACCCAAGATTCAGATAACTGCTGCAGGATGGAACCTGGGCAGAGGCAGTGTTTTGGGAATGGAATACAGAGGCCCAGCTGTGGACAATAGAAAATAAGGCCCCCAACCCCTTGGTCCACATCTGGTAGAGGGCATGTGGGTTCCTAGGAAGCTGGACAAGCAGTAGAGCAGGCCTAGTGGTTTTCAGAGACAGCCTTTTGACCCTTCCCTGAAGGGTGTTAGTCCTTTTGTCTTTTTCCAGTCAGAAATGGCTAATGTTGGTATGTGGACTCTTTAGAAACTGTCTTTAGCTTTTTTCATAATGGGTTGTAAATAAAAGGCTTCAGGGAACCATAAATGAGTTATTGAATGAACATGGCTTTGGTATGGTTCAGATTCCGGATAGCTAATCATGTCTTCCTCTTGGGCTTGAAGGCTGTATCTAACCCATTTGCATTCAGCTAGAAAGTTAAAAAGACACTATTGACCAAGTTGAAGAATAGTTTTTAAATATAAAGTAGCTTGGTACTAGAGAAAGATTATATTAATTCAAGTAGAATTATTTCCATTTCTGTGTAGTAATCTGGTGATAAAATTAACACTCACATTTATTTTTAATTTGGGCATTTCTTATAAGCATTTATGAACAGTTCATAAATGCCAGTAAGTTAATGTGTCCTATTTACAGTTTTTTTTTAATCTTATGTGGTATATAAAAGTATTGATCTTTTCAGTCCCCTAGGCTCAGCCACTAGTTTTGCACTCCATGCTCTCTTAATGCTAGGGGGAGTCATCAAGGACTTTAAGTTTTTAGACTATTAAAACCCTGTTCAAGGGAACTTGTATCATGGTTGTATATCGTGAACTCTTTTGCTGGCAGCTGCTTCTAGAAATCAGGAACAAAGTCTTTAACCTGCTGCCATATCCATTGTCAAGCTTTCGAGCTTTTTCTACCTCAGTCCTCCCTGAACTCTCTACCATGTCAGCATTGCAAGGTTCTTTGCTCACTTGTACCGCTGAAATTCATAGCTTTTTAGAAAGCTAAGAAGCGTAGGTAATACAGTAGGAGACAGTAATGCTATCTGAAGAAGAAATCCTTGCCAGTATGACAATGGCCTGACCTAAAGTTTTGCTTCTCAGAGTGGGTAGCAGGAATCCTAGGGACTATGACAAAGAGACATACCTGAAATAGACAGAAAAAACAAAGGTGGATGGCTCCAAGATTAGATAAGGGATTGATTCTGGTTTTATGATATCTCAACGTAGAAATTGGTTGGTGATTTAAACTTTTCATCTTTACTAGTTGACAGGTAAAGAAAACAAAGTGCTTGTCTTCATCTTCATTTCCTACTGAAATCATCTACTTTATTGGAAGGGGCTATGAGTATGTGAGTGTAGTGCCCAATCCTTGGGCCCTACCTCAAAAAGTACAATGTATATAGTGTAGAGTTCTTAAAAGTATCTCTTAAAGTAAAGAATAATTGTTATATATATAACTTA
>SRVM01013737.1:0-10409 GCA_007570785.1 Antilocapra americana | reverse complement strand
AGGTCCCCTAGAGAAGGAAATGGCAACCCACTCCAATATTCTTGCCTAAAGAATCTCATGGACAGAGGAGCCTGGTGGGCTATATAGTTCATGGGGTCTCAAAGAGTCAGATACTATTGAGCCACTAACATTTTAACATTTTAGAGGAAATGTCCAATCAACAGTTTGAACTATCATAATTTAAACCAGTTTCTCTACCCAGTGAATCTTATCTTCTGAGGGAAGCAGATAATGAAGGAAGGAGATGATGGTGGCTGAATTGCTGAGACCTGACCTGTGCAGGTCCTCACCGCCTACTGAAAGTCACTCAGTCATGTCCAACTCTTTCGACCCCATGGACTATACAGTCCATGGAATTCTCCAGGTCAGAATACTGGAGTGGGCAGCCTTTTCCTTCACCAGCGGATCTTCCCAACCCAGGGATCGAACCCAGGTCTCCTGCATTGCAAGTGGATTCGTTACCAGCTAAACCACCAGGGAAGCCCACTGTACCCATGACACGCCTTAGCAGAGGCCCTATGGCCTGCAAAGCATCCAGCTCCTGCCACTGGGACATGCCTGAGCTCTGATTGGAGCCACATCGTCCAGCACCAGGCCTCCCCACTGCATCACTGGTGGGGCACTGGGTGCAGTGGCCACTGTGGCTCTGGCCTTGAGAACAGGCAGCTCCCTCTGCAGCAAGTCCTGAGAGGTGAGGGGACAGGGTATAACCCCTGCTCCCCAAGGTCTTGGGCCAGACTCACTCCTGGGTTAGGAGCTGCACCTCCTGCCAGTCTTTGGGACATCACCCTTGGTTTGCTTCTCAAAATGTCCCCTCCTCTCTGCAGGCTGTGGGCTACTGACATTTGTTTTTAACTTGCTTGTGATAAAGATGAATCAGAACTGCCCCCACGAGTTCAGGTGGTCCTAACCGGGGCCTGAGGAGTTTAGGCTTCTAGGTCCCCTCTGGGGCTCCCCTCTGTCTCAGTTGAATTGACTCTGGCCACTTTGACATCCTGTCCTTCTCCCAGGACCTGCTAACTCAGCCACAAGAGTCTTTGGTCCCCTCTGAATGCCCAGGTTCCCTATTTCCCCTTCCTTGGCCTCCCTGGGAAAATCTGTACTTTGGAAGACACGTAATTTGTCTTCATCAAATAAGAGTTAAAAATAAAAATCAATAAGCACCAGATTATCAAGGGAGGATTAATTCAACTTCTATAAATGCTAATGAGATCTGGAACCCTGGCCAGCGGCACAGGCGAGGATTAACGCCCTTCTGCCAGTCCTCAGAGGGCTTAACAAGGCTCTTGTGGAGGCCTGTGGACTCTGGCCTGTGGCCTCAGCCCGGCAAACCCTGAGCCCCCAGGACTAGGGCCGCGTCTGGCCCTGGAGTCTTCCTTCTTGTGCGCTGGCAGAGTGTGACCTGAGGGCCACCGCCCTGGCAGCAGAATAGTCTTGGGTCAGGACTGTTTGGGGCGGAGGGTTGGGGGGGTGTGCAGCTATGGTGAAACTCGGGGAGACTGCTCCCCCCATGAGCACATGCTTGGTGGACTTAGGGTGCCCTTCCATGACTGGCTCCCCAGGATGTCTCGAGATATTGTGGCCCCAGGTGGAGGCTGAACGCCAGCCCGAGGGCGCGTCCCTCCCCCTAGCCATCCTGTATCCTGAGCGCTGTTCCGGCAGGGATCCTTGTCTCCTCGCCAGGCTGCTCAGCCTTCAGGAATCATGAGGCTCCTCTCCTTCCTTCAAGTCTTGGCCCATACGTCTCCTTCTCCATCTCTCAGCTCGGCCCCTGCCCACACTGCTGCCCACTGCTCCTGACCCTTTCTCTTCTGCCCCACAGCACCCAGCCCCTCTGATGCCCCACGTTGTCCATTCATCAGAGTCTCAGTTTAGTCTGTGTGTGCCCCAAGTCACAGGGTGTGCTCACCCATGGGACCCTAACCCATACCCTCTCAGGGAGAGAGGTGGAAAGTCCAGGGGTCTTCCCTTCTTCCTCTGCCCACCATGTGAGGAAGGAACGAAGGATGAACTGGTCCCAGAGGCGAGGGGAGCAAGCTCTGGTCCATTCCCCAGGGACACTGCCAAGCAGACCGAGCAGGAGCTGCTGAAACAGGAATCTGGTGGGCTTCTTGCCCAAACACACCAGGTGAGAAAGCAGTGGAGGCTATAGGCCACCCTTCCACTTGTCAGACACACATGGTGCCGATGCCTGGGGCAGTGGGGTGGGTGAGGGCTCAAGTACAAAGAGGTGGTGGAGGGAGATTTTTCTTAGGGGGCAGGTGATGGAGCTGTCACATGACCTGATCCAGCGGTGGTTATGTGGACCTGTACATGCGTAGAAATTCACAGAACTATTCACCAAAGGAATAATGAGCCATGTTCGCTGTTATATGATGATAAGATAAATTAAAATGCCTTTAAAAGAAAAAGGGGTGATGTTTATCCCGAGTCGCATGTCCTAGGATCACCCATCACTGGAGTGTGGGCCCTCAGATGTCTCAGACCCTGTTTGTGAAGGGGGGTGTGACCCCCACCTTCCCCCCACCACCTATGTCCAATGGCAAACATGATGCAGGGTGTCTGTGTGTGCTTCTGAAAGGACAGCAGGGTTTTAACACAGAGCAAGAGCTCTTTGGTTGACTCTGCTGCTATCAGAAGGAAATACTCCATGAATAGAATTTTCTTTGCAAATCCCTTTCCCTGCCTCAGACCCAGTTACGGATTTCCTGCTGCTGATAGACTCCGGCTCTTCCCTCATCTCTTCTCGTCTGCATTGCTGAATCCTCGCTACCTCTGTGTCCTGAGAGCTCTAAGTGTCCCAGAGTCACTGCCTCCATCACTAGTGGGCAAGTGGCAGGTCCCACAATGAGAAGTGTGGGACCGTCCCCCGAGGGGTGCTCTTTGGTGAAAGGCCAGCATCCTGGGAGGGCTGCGAGGCTGGTTCTACTAACGGCCTCTTCCCGTACCGCCCACCTGGGCTTTCTCCTCATGAGGTCATAGTGTTACCCAGTAAATAGTGTTGTCGGTCACTGTCCTCATGAGTGGTTAAGGACTGAGACCTCTCGTGTTGCATCCCCATGACCTGGCATGGTCCCTCTTTCAGGAATGAAGTTCCAGGGTAGAATCAGTGCCTGCCGAGTGGAAGCTTAACAGATCTTTGTTAAGGGAGAAAGTGAATGCCTGACAAAGCAGGGCCAAATCAGCCTGGACGAGATGACTAGGCCCCATAAGCATGGCTCCGGTCTCTCCCACCTTCCTCTGGATGCTAGCAAACCACCAGAACTTTCTTCCATTTCTTTGGGACCTTAGTTTGCCTCCTAGACCTTTCTCCACCTGACGGTGTGAAAGAGGGGCCAGTGGGTGGCAAAGATTAAATATTTGTGGGCTCCAAACACTGGCTTTGGACACTGTTAGCTTGGAAGATGGACAGAAGAAAATGACCCCTGACCTCACGTGTAGGAAAGGGTGCTGACCCCACAGCCAGCCCCCAGTGGGGGTGGGGTGAGGATACAGGGAGGGCAGGTGTGAAACTCAGGATGCAGGCATCTCGTCAGGGACTGAGATTATCATCATTATCCTATGATTAAAATATGATAATACAGTGATCACCAGGCAGAGCTCTGTTAATACAACACTGGGCTGGAAACAATACCCACAGGAAACAGCAACTGAAGCCTCCCACGGCATCAGCAATTTGGCTTCTTACACAGTTTGCTCAGGTGAGGGTAAGAGGACCCAGAGGACAGGAGCTGCAGCCGGCTTCCTGATGCTCACCAGCTGTGGGACCTCGGACCTACTGTGCCCCGGGGAGGACCCGGGGTTCCTCTGTTCATTTCACCCACAAGCGGGAAGGGGTTGGGCTTCCGTGTGCCAAAGCAAGGATGGTTTGGGGCCCAGGTGCCGCAGATGTGGCCTCTCCCCCGGACTCCAGGGTCTAGGACATTCTTTCTCTCCCACTGGTGACCTGTCCTTTCCTGCAGGTTCCTGGCAGGGACCTTAGGGAAAAATGCTCCAATATCTTCTTCCCTGTCCTTAATGGTAAAGTGGGTGTAGATGGACAGAGAAAGAGACCCCTGCATCTCCGGGTGTTGCCTCCTCCCCAGAGCACTGTGGCCAAGGCCTCAAGACCATGCCAGGATGGCACTGTCTGCCCTGAAGGAACACCAGGGGCTGGAATGGAGGCGGGAGGGGCAGCATTTAGGCTTGTGGGCTCTGCACCCTGACTGAGCATTATGTTCTAAGTCAGGCTTGTGCAGGGTGACAAGAGGATTTCTCGGCATCTAGGAGGAAGGGGGATGGGTGGCCTGACTTCTGGCTGACCTCAGAATCCCCCCTCCCCACCCCACCTGACACCAGAGGCTTCCAAATTTCCAGCTCTGACTGCTGCTTAAGACAAGGGATCAGGTGAGAAGGGACACTTCCAGAGCAGAGCCAGTATAGTGTTTCCCCCAGAAGCGGCACCCAAGGTTGAAGAAGTGAGTGGGGGGTGCTTGCTGAAGGGCACAGGGCACGCAGAACAGAGTGAGGGCAGAATCCAGTCTGAAGACCGATCAGGGTCATGCTGACCAGGCAGACCTCCGATGGCCCTCCCTACCCACATTGCCTGCCTCCCCAGACACCCTGGAGCCTGAGTCCCATCTTCTTGGCCACACCTGCATTTCCAGCAGTTTCCTACCTCATGGTGGTGGTGGTGGTTTAGTCGCTTCTGACTCTTTGTGACCCCATGGACTGTAGCCCGCCAGGCTCTTTGGTCCTTGGGATTTCCCAGGCAAGAATACTGGAGTGCCTGGCATGCCATTTCCTTGTCCAGTGGGCGGTGAAGGATCCTAACTTATTGTAAAATGCGACCCTGTCTTTAGTGCTTGGCTCCACACTGCCATATAAGCCGGAGCTAACCTGGTTGTTGCCTGTGCCATGTGGCCCCAGGAGTAAGGAGCCACTGTGTTTCTCATCTCCTTGGGGACCATGGCAGGTGCCTGCCAGGGACCGGGGCTGGTAGGGCTCATGTGGGCATCATTGCTTCAACATCTAGTCTCCAGATAGATTTTCTGGGACCAGCTGCTCTCACCTTCTCTTCTTGGCCAAAGAGACAGTCCTTGGGGTCAGTTCCACTTGGAGAGGAATCACCACCTGCTTCTTGGTGGTCGGATGAAAAGGCTGAGGGAGGAGGGAGAAGGGAAGGTGGTGGGGCTAAGGGCAGAGGAGGCAGAGGTCCCTAGGGCTCGATTTTTCCTGGTCTAGTCACTCTGGCCTCACCAGAAGCTTGTTGGAGAGGGTGTAGAACTCACAATTCCTGGCTTATAAGGGAAAAATCTATCAAGCCAAGTTTACAGCTTCCTCAAGGCAAGCAGCACATGGCTCTGATGTCCGTCCTCTGGAGGGGAAGCCCAGACATCAGGTTGCTCTGGCCCTGTCCCTCCCAGCCTGAAGCCCAAGGGCCCAGGCCGCCCTGTGGACTCCTGGGTTATAGCTGTATCTTCTCTGGGAAAGGCCAGCTCTTCTCTTTCTCTTTCTGGGCTAAGGGGACACTAAGGACTGACTCAGACTGCAAGGTCCCTGTTTGCTGTATCTTAACAGGGTGGTGCATTTCCAGTACTGTTTTCCTGTCCATCCTTGGCTTCTGGATGGAACAGACCTCTCTACAGGCTGGTCAGAAAGAGGAGGTGCCTGATACCCTCTTGCCTCTTGGGAAGATTCTAAGACAGGTGGCCTTGGAAAGTGAGGCCTCTTCTACCTGCTGTTCCCTTTCGTGGCCACAGGTCACTGCACTGTTCAGAGTTTGAAGAGTGAAAGTATTAGTTGCTCAGTCATGTCCAACTCCTTGCCACCCCATGGACTGTAGCCCACCAGGCTCCTCCTCCATCTGTGGGATTCTCCAGGCAAGGATACCAAAGTGGGTTGCCATTTCCTTCTCCAGTGGATCTTTCCAACCCAGTGATTGAACCTGGGTCTCCTGCGTTGCAGGTAGATTCTTTACCACCTGAGCCACCCAGGGATCCCTTTCATAGTTTTCATGGGGCTCCCCGGGTGGCTCAGATGGTAAAGAATCTACCTGCAGTGCAGGAGACCTAGGTTCAGTCCCTGAGTTGGGAAGATCCCCTGGAGAAGGAAATGGCAACCCACTCCAGTATTCTTGTGAGGAAAATCCCATGGATGGAGGAGGGGCCTGGCAGGCTATAGTCCATGGGGTGGCAAGAGTTGGACATGACTGAGTGACTTTCATAGTTTACTGCCACCCAAACAACTGATCTGCTTGTGGCTGGTAATAAAAGCCACAGCCTGCAGTTTTATGGGGCCTAATTAATTCCCAAACACCTGCAGGCACAACCAAGTCTTTGCTGTGACCATCTTGATAGGAATCTTCTCCACCTGCTCTTCTCAGCTGACAGGGAACAAGGCGACTCTTGCAGAACGGAGGTCAGAGCCACCTGCACATCCTTCGGGGGGCAGACCACTCTCCAGTCCCAGTCGTCCACCTCTGCACAGCGCTGCCAGTGGGAGCCGTGAGCAGAAATGCTGTGAAATGGTAGCAGGGCTGGCCAGTTATGATTAAAATGGCTTTCCTTCTGTTTCATGCCAAGTGGTGGATGTTGCAGGCAGGAAGGTTTTGACTCTATTTGGAGAGAATGAGAGCCGTTCATCCCAGGCCTGGATGAGGGTTCTGCATTCCCCAAGCATTTAGTACCTATGTTGGCAGGATGGAAGATCAGTGGTCCAGAAAGTCCTCAAGGAAAGGTGAATGAATATTCAGAGGATGGGACAGGGTCCCTGATAATACTGGTGCCTTTTCTACTTCTGACATTCTGTGTTTCTGTGATTCGACCCAGAGGGGGTCTGGTGTGAGGCCGGTGGCCTGAGTGTGTGTGTATGAGGGTGAGTGGATGAACTTGACTTCAAGGGAAGGGGGCCTGCAATCTGAGGCCATATTGGGGCTTGACCTCGAGGGCAGGGGACTTCTGCCTGGGCCATATTGAGTGGGGGTCCCATTTTTCCTTCTCTCTGCTCCACACTTGACCTCACTTCATCCCCATACCTGAGCTGGGTGGAAATGGCCTGCTGGCTGTCACTGTGCTTTGGCTTCTGGATGGCTTGGCTCTCATTTCCCATTATCTGGGGTGCAGGTGCAGGCATAGGCCACGTGACCCTGTGGATGGAGGTGTGGAGAACACCTGGAGGGGCTCTGCCAGGTGAAGAAGTCACGAAGGGCATGTCCCGGAGGTGTGGGTGCTGCGTCGCACACGACAGCAAGGGTTTCTGCCTGGGGCGTGTCAGAGCACATGGGGCACCCACACTGTGAGTGTGAGTCAGGCCTCCAGTTTGTAGCTCGGGGTGGGGGTGGGCAGGCCTGCAGAGGAACTGGATGTCTGCTCTCCACTCGGCCAGAGTGTGCTTGTGGTGCTGAAGTGCCTCTTCTACTAGCCAGCAGCAGGTGTGAGGCTTCACGTGTGAGTGTGTTTGTGAACACTTGTTCAGATGTGTACCAAGGCATCCAGGAATAGGGGTCAGACTATTCCTGTGTCTCCATGTGAAAACCTACTTGTGGCCAGTGTGCACATATTCATCCATGTGCCTTCCTGGGCATGTGTGTGTGCACGTTTGTGTGTGCAGGGGTGTGCGTGTGTGTGTCAGGGGACATGCAAGGTTTGGGTGGGCAGGCCTATGCTGGGCTTTGCTGCAGTCCTCCGTATCCTGGAGGGGAGTTTGGATTGGTCCCCCTGTGCCAAGTCGATGGCATTGATTCAGGAGGAGTGAAGGATCAATTGTAATTTGGTTGCAGGGCTGGCGCCAGAGTGCGTGCGGAGTAATTAGAGATGGGAGCTGATGCAGAGGGCTGGACCCTGCCCTTGATCGGCTGGGCATCTGGGAGCAGCTGGGGGCGCCAGGGAAAGGAGAGTCATTCACGGGGTTCCCAGTGGTTTCCTTCAAGTCCTCGTGTCAATGTGCCTTCCTTCCTTGCTAGGCTTGGGATGGGCTTGATGTTAGGACCAGGGCCACGCTTCCTGGCCTTGGCTTGGCTGCTGGTGGCACCAGAGCAGGGTCCCTTAACAGATGCTCTGTTGCTCCCTCCCACGCGTCACTTTCACAATAATAAAACACGAGTAATTAGTCAAGGCTTCTGGCTCCTTAACAAGGTTTCATTTTTCTCATCTGAACCTTAGAGCATAGTTATGGGGTGAGAGAACAAGCATCGCCCCCACCTTACAGAGGAGGAGGCAGAGGGCATATGCTTGGGGGCAGTCGGGGTGGACCTTGGCGGCACCCCAGCCCCGCACAGTGATGCAGGGGCAATTCTCCAATGGGGCACAGACTGCACAGACTGTCTGATGGAGGAGGCTCGTGAGTTAGGGTGGCTTTGGAGGCTGCTTCTTGCATATTAGGGCAGCAGGTCCTCAGAGTGTGGGCTGGAGCTACAGGGGACTCTGCAGGGTGAGTCCTCAGGCCCTTCCTGCATCTCAGGAGGGCTGGGCCCAGATCTGAGCTTTTCACGATGCTCCAGGTGATCCTAACTCGTGTGGACTAGGAGTCCTGTGTGTAGAAACTCAGGGTTAGGGGCGGAGAGGAGGAGAAGGAGGACATCAAGAAAAGTGTTCCAGCTCAGGGCAAGGACAGCTGGTAGGAGGCATGAGTGGTGAGCACCCAGTGTGCCCATGGTAGGTGGAAAGAGAAGGGAAGGTGTTGGGGAGGGTCCCAGCCACTTAGAGTGGGTCAGATGACAGTCCTTTAGAGCCCACGATGTCTGGGGTTCGCTGTTAACCCTCCATGGTATTTCCAGCCTCCCCAGTCTTTTCTGTGCTCCCGAAGAACCTCATTCTTTGGCATTTTGAGGAGAAGGTATTGTGTCTTTCTTATGTGGGAGTGGGATCCAGGTTGAGTTGAGGGGGACACAATAGGAGACAGGGGCGGGAAAAGACAGTTGGGAGGCTTGTGCACCTTCAAAGATCTGCTAACGGCGTCAGGCTCACAGTCATTCCCAGAGAGCGCCTGGGTCATGCTGCCAGCTTGAGAGGCAGCAGGAAAGAACTCTGTCCTGATAGGTCATCAGCAGGAGAGGAAGGCAGGCTGGGGAACATTCTGGAAAGGAGGGCTGAGAAAAATAGGAATGAGAGTGGTGTGAGGGGTTTGAGAGCCCCTCCACCGCTGGCCAGTGACTGGTCTCCCAAATGAGGAAGGGGAGCCGGGAGCTTTTGTGGGTGATTCTTTTCTGAGAATCATGGCATCTTCTCTAGCATGAGTCACGCTGGGGATCAAGGAGTGTCCATGTGCGTGCTCAGTTGCTTAGTTGCACCTGACTTTTTGTGACCCCATGGACTGTAGGCTCCTCTGTCTGTGGGATTTCCCAGGCAAGAACATTGGGGTGGGTTGCCATTTCCTTCTCCAGGGGATCTTCCCAACCCAGGGATCGAACCCTCGTCCCCTGTGTCTCCTGCATGGGCAGGCAGACTCTTTACTACTGTGTCACCTGGGAAGCCCCCAAGGAGTGTCCAGGGGTCTCCTTTTCCCAAAGTGAATTGCACACAGAGTTCCTGCTCTCTGAGACAGCAGGAGTCTTCCCTAATCCACACTTGAGCTGGCTCAGCTCTGAGATCCTCCGGGGATGCCCTGACCTATGATAGTGGCTATCCCATCACAGCGACTCGCAAACATGTTATAGCAGGCCACATGGTCTACTCTGGGGGCCTGAGTAGTTGAGGCTGCAGACAGGAAAGGAGCTGGTGAGGCCATGGGTAGAACTGAGAGGCGCATTTCAGGGAGACTTGAAAATGATCTTAATGCTCCACGAAGTCATTTGAAGCCAGGCCTGCAGTGACCTGAGAGGAGTGTAGCCCCACTGAAGGACGACCACGGCTGGGGCCCTCTCTCTTCTGGAGCAATGTACCAGGCCCCGGGGGCACTGCTGCTTGCCCATTCAGGTTCCTGCTCCCGAGGGGTTACTCTGAGAAAGACCTGGGCCGGGACGCATAACAACCTCCCTGTGAAAGCACTGTCCACAAACTACTTTTAATGCATCTATGATGTTGCGGATGCATATGACACTGTGAAGGCTGCAGCCCCAGGTTAGGTTCCAGGGGCCGTTGCCTGGGTTCCAATTTTGTCTTGGCTCCTACTCCTGCTGGGGTCTTAGGAAGTGCTTTCATTTCTTCTTCTATAGAAGCGGGGATGATAACAGATGGTTCCACCTGGTGTCAGGAGGATTCAGTGATCTGCTCTTTGTAAAGTGCTGGGAATGGGGTCGGGTGAGTGGGAGGCTCAGCTAGTGTGAGCCTCTCCGGGTAATAAAAGGAGAGCCCAAGATTCGGTGGGGTGAGTTAGCTGCCTGGTTTCAGAGCGAAACTTTGACAAGGCTGGAGCTCAAACCCAGATCACCGGCATGTAGTCCCTGGTGCTCAGTGGCTCAGTCGTGTGCAACTCCATGGACGGTAGCCTGC
>SRVM01013695.1:0-11859 GCA_007570785.1 Antilocapra americana | reverse complement strand
TGGAGTAGCCATCATAGTCAACAAAAGAGTTCAAAATGCAGTACTTGAATGCAACTTCAAAAATGACAGAATGATCTCTGTTCGTTTCCAAGGCAAACCATTCAAGAAAATACCAAGGGGACATTTCATACAAAGATAGGCAAAATAAAGGACAGAAATGGTATGATATAACAAAAACAGAAGATATTAAGAAGAGGAGACAAGAATACACAGAAAAACTATACAAAGAAGATCTACATGACCCAGCTAATCACGATGGTATGATCACTCACCTAGAGCCACTCATCCTGGAATACAAAGTCAAGTGGGCTTTAGGAAGCATCACAATGAAGCCTAGCTTGGAGAATTTTGAGCATTATTTTTGCTAGCATTTGAGATGAGTGCCCTTATTGTGCCTTTCTTTGGCATGAAATATTCCCTTGGTATCTCTAATTATCTTGAAGAGATCTCTAGTCTTTCCCACTCTGTTGTCTTCTTCTATTTCTTTCCAGTGATCACAGAGGAAGGCTTTCTTATTTCTCCTTGTTATTCTTTGGAACTCTCCAATCAGATGGGTATAATCAGGAGTTAAATTTTCAAATGGGTAATCAGGAGTTAAGTTTTAAAATTTTAACATTTAAATAATTTCCTAATATCCAATATTATTTTATCATTTTATTTCAAATATGCATACTTCCCTAAAATTCAACTTGATCTCTAAATTATCCACAATTATAAAATAAAGTTTATTTTTATATTAATTCTTACTTTTAAGTTACAGTACCTATTGGCTTACTACATACCTCATCTTCTTCTAATTTTACTACATCTGAAATCAGAAAAGCAAAACAGAAAAATATCAGATAGTTTAAGATCCCTCCTAGACCTACCAAGTTCTGGTATTCCAGAACTACTTCAAGAATATAAATAACTCCTAATATTTTTAAGACTTACTTTTGAGCTAATGACTTTTTTTTCCCCCTCTGGTGTAAGTCTTTTAGATAATAGAGAAAAATCTATGCAATGTATTATACTAGAATATGATAACTTCATATTCTGAAATTTCATATTTATGTAATATTCATGCATATTTCAAAGTTAAACAAAAACATGGCAGTCTTATTTAAAATTTTTGATCATTTAAACATCTAATTTACATCACAATCACAATTACATGTATTATTTTCATGCTTATAATCTGTATCACAAAGGGGAAAAAAAAGCAAAATTTCGTCTATAAGATGGTTTTGTTTATATACCTTCTAAATTTTCATCACATTGTTGGATTATTTAGTATTTTTCTAAAAACTACTAGCATTTAATCCTTGTAATCAAGTTGAGGAATATGTCATTACTTCTTTTTTCTTTAGAAAAGTCCTTGAAATAATTTTAGAAAATCTTCCATGCTGTTAACCAGTATAAAAGCATTTATAAGGGTGTGTTTGTTTTGATATCAGTACAGAAAGCTTTTATGATCTCATTTTTAAGTTTAATGTAAGTATTTAAAAACTGTAAATAATAGAAGACAAGATGTTTTTAAACTTTTTATGTGATATATGGATGTGTTTGAAGTATTTCAAAGTATGTTCAGAATAAGTTTTTAAACAGGAAATATAAAGTATAGTTAGGAACTAAATGAAGGTTTTAATAAAAAGCAAAAGAAGGAAGAAAAATTTGTAATTAATATATGGGTTTGCAGTATATCTAGTAGAGATTTACCTATTGAAGTGTAGTAGCTTTTGCTTATATTTTCACTGCCAAGGTACTAACTCATCTTAAAAATAGGATTTGGCCTCTGTATTATTTTTTTCATAAATAAATGTCCTGAATTTTAGATGAGAATTTTGCATTATGAATGTACTGTGCAGAACATTGTGTCAAGGAGTATAATAAATTCTTCTTCAAATTTGAATCTAATGTATCATACAACAATAAGGGATGGACTCACATACATTAAGGAAAAATGAAACATCCATTAGGTGGTACTTTAACAAATCTTTTTTAACCACTAAAGATATAGGTTTCCTATCATCAATCACATTATGTGTACAATTATTGTTCTTACTACTTTACATTAGAATATGTATGTATTCAAGGTGACTTTTCTTTAAAATTGTTAGACTAATACCTTTAGAACATGATAAATGTGTTGTTTTTCATTGAAGTTACAAATAATGTACAATATTTTTGTGAAACGTCAAAATCTCAATAACTTAAAAACATAACATAGAAATGTATGAAAATTATATGTTCATTAAAACAAAATTATGAAAATATGTGTATTACACAGTTTGGATGCTTGAAATTCAAATTCTAATTACTCAGTCCTGGGTGTTCATTGGAAGGACTGATGTTGAAGCTGAAACACCAGTACTTTAGCCACCTAATGTGAAGAGTTGACTCCTTGGAAAAGACTCTGATGCTGGGAAGGATTGGGGGCAGGAGGAGAAGGGGATGACAGAGGATGAGATGGCTGAATGGCATCACTGACGCTATGGACATGAGTTTGGGTGAACTCCGGGAGTTGGTAATGGACAGGGAAGCCTGGCGTGCTGTAATTCATGGGGTCACAAAGAGTTGGACATGACTGAGCAACTGAACTGAACTGAACTGAATGCCAAAGTAAAATAATATACACATATAATTTTTTGAAATGTGTTTCAATCTATTTTATGTTTAAAACCACATAAATTGACAGTATTTTGAATTTGTAAAACATATAATTAGACAATATTTCATGTTTTAATGTCCCTTCCTTTACTATATACTATTTTGTTAACTGTTCATGGGTATTAAATGGAATCACCCCGTGTAAATTCCAAATTTGCAATATGTTTGCTAAAATAGGAGGAAACACCTACATAAGAGTGTTAATAGCCTTGGTAGGGAGACCAGAGGTCCCAGTTGGCAGAAGGAAATAGAACTTCAAGCGGCAGATTTTTTTTTTTCTTTTCTCTTCTAATCCTGTGTTGTCATGGCGACACCTGGTTCTGCCGAACTTAACTTTATCGCAAACCTTGAGCTAACCAATGTGTTTTTCTCATGGAAACACTTAAGCTATGTTAATGAACTATGTATTTGTTTGGAAATCTGCCTTTCTTCAAGATTCATGTCAATTGTTTTTGGGCAGTGATGACTCAACCTGTGTCATTGCTATCTCAAAATGCAGGTTGTGGGTGAGGGGCCTCTTGCAACTCTCTCAGTTTTGAGCCATTTTCTTTCTCTAATTAGCAGCTTGCTAATAGGTGTATAACTCCTTGCTAAAATCTAGCAAGGGGGCACTCTTTCTGTCTGTTCCCTTCTGATGTCTATGTCAGAAGCTTTCTCTATCTCTTTTATACTTTAATAAAACTTTATTATACAAAAAACTCTGATCAATCAAACCTCGTCACTGGCCCCAGATCAAATTCCTCTCCTCTGGAGGCCATGAATCCATGGCTCATAGCAGCAACTTTTCATACATAAAAAGAGATGTGGGCCATAAAGCAAAACTCAACTTTTATTTGTATTTTTTTAACAAGTAACAATTCAAAAAAATCTGTGGAAATGATACAAAGTGATGAATCTAGTCTACAAATGTGATACATTTACATGCAATGTGATCAAAATGTGGTTAAAAAATCTAATTTCATTGCTAATTGTTTTCTAAAATGACATAATACTATTTTAAAATAATTTTTATGTGACCTTTTTCTCTTTTATAATCTTAAGTAAGCTACTATAGATTTAAAAAATTTAAAACAGTGAAATATAATGTAAGCATTACACAGTAATAGGAAATTATGTTAATTCTTTCCTTTTGTTCAATGATCGGTTAAATCTTTAGCAATGATGAGAGATTCGCGATCTCCCATTAATTTCATAGGACTTTCTAAAAATTTTCAGGAGATTGAAACATGGAACTAAAAACAAGGTAAAACAAAACAAAACATATAAAAATAAATTTACTCTGCTAAGATAAAGCACCTTAAAATATTAAATATACCTGATAATATGTTGAAAATGATTAAAAAATTTTAAAATGAATAGCTATAATTTATTGAATTCCTATCAGATTTCAAGAACCAATAAACAATCCTTGGATGAACTATCTCTGAGGCTCTTCAGTCCAGTAATTTTTTAGGTACTTAATTTATAATTGAAAACTCTTCTGTTTCTTTCTCTCTGTCTGACTTTCTCTGTCTCTATGTCTGTCTGTCATTGCTTCTCTGTCTCTCTTTCTGTACATAAATGTTGTTAAAAGAAACTGTGGCACATAAAAAAATTGAGTCTACTTAAGCAATATGTGATTGGAATAGGGTAACATCTAATTTAGCCTACAGAAAGGAGCTCCAAGGAGCAGCACAAAATGAAAGGCTTTGATAGATAGAAGGGAGCAAGAACAACAAAATTATATTAGACCAAAAAAAAGAAAAAAGAAAGATTCCTTCTTGCAAGATTTTTTTCTTTTATAGAATGACAAGCATCCATCAGGCAGGGAACCTAACTGATATTGATCAGGTGATTCCTGATTGGGAAAGTTGAAACTATAAAGTCTTGGTTTGGTGATGTGGGGCTTAGCATAAATGACTCCCTTTAACACCTATTGTCTTGTTTTTAACAATACATGCATACATATAACAGCTGTTTGATTTCAAACCCATGTTTTTTAACTTCTGCCAGATAGCTCCTCCTCTCACATTTTATCTATGTTGTTCCAGCAATCCCGTGGCTTTCTATGTTATATGCTCACATACTCATCTCAGTTTGACAAAAAGCATAAATAGATAGCCTCTTGAGAGATCTTCCTGCTTTCCAGGTCATCATCATTCACATTATCCTCTTTATTATCATGAGAGTATTATTTTTTAAAATGTAAATTTGAGCATGTTTCTGTGCTCAGTCCATCTTCTCAGTGACACTTCAACCTGTCCTCAGCTTTGTTATTCCAACCTTGCATTTTATGACAGAGCAGTGTTAAAATGTTTGAAAACCAGTATTCTCTTTCTCCCTCAACCTTTGTCTTCCATCCTCATCCTCGCCACTAAATAAACGCAGGCACCTGTGTGCACATGCTTGCCACTCACAGCTCTCACTGACTGGCTTATCTTCCATGTTACCTTTTGCAGTATGGCATCTTGTTATTCTTTAAAACTCCAACATGCATTTCTCCACTAGAACATCATGTTTGATATACAAAATATGGCTAAATGCCTATCTTTCTTTCCAAGATATTTATTTTTCTTTGATTTTCCATAGTGTGAAAATAATATACTTAGATGTAGCTTTTGGACATTTATCCATCTGAGCTTCCCAGGTCTGTATTTTGCTGTCTGACATTATCTGAGGGAAATTCTTAGTCTTTGCTTCAGATAGTTCTTATGTTTCTCCTTTTCTTCTCCTTCTGGTATTCCCATTACCCATATGTCACACCTTTTGCAGTCGTTCCACAGTTCTTGAATATTCTGTTTGGTGTTTTCTCCAATCATTTTTTTTCTGTTGCTTTTCTGTTTTGTAAATTTCTCTTGACATGTCCTCAAGCTCAGAGATTCTTCCTTCAGTCACATCAGTCTACAAATAAGCCCATTAAAGCCAATCTTCATGTCTATTATAGTGTTTTTGATCTCTAGCATTTCACTTTGGTTCTTAGAATTTTCATCTCTCTGCTTATGTTACCCATCTGTTATTGCATGTTGTCTACTTTTTCCCACTAGAAAACTTAGCATATTTATCATAGTTATTTTAAATTGCCAGTCTGCTAATTGCAACATGCCTGCCATATCTGACTCTGGTTTTGATATTTGCTCAGTTTCTTTGAACTGTTTTTTTTAATCTTTTAGTATGCCTTGTAATTTTTTTATTAAAAGCCAGACGTTATAAAATAGGGTAAAAGGAACCCAGTATTGATTCCATGGAGATTTTGTACTTGTGTGTCTCTGCTCTGGTAGACTGATTCTCTATTTGGGAAGTGGAAGGGGATTGGTAGCAATTTGTCCTGTAACCTCAATCCTTTCATAGATATAATAAGAGATATTAATTTTCCATTTAGGCTTTTATTTGTTTTTAGGACAGAGAGATGTCTTGGTAATTCCTAACATTCCACACCAGAAACTGGAAGTAAGAGCTTTTTTGGTGCTTTTTGCCCCCTAGCTCAATAAATATGCATTTATGTTGTCTTCTTTCTAGAAGCTGTAGATTACTCTAAAAATTGTCCATATCAATTTTTAATAAAACTGTATTTATTGTATTTTCCTGTTCTATAGTATATAAGTATTTTGAGGATATTTATTACACCTTTATTCATCATTCTAACACTGGAAATTAACTCAGTATTTGATGGTGGTAAATGGTTTTGGAACTGAGTTAAATATAAGTGATAGTTATATTAAAAGTGATTTTTTTGTTATAAGTTTACAAAGCTTAATTAGGGCCTAGATATTTGTTAATTTATTTTGTGTTTTAAATACAAATAGGTCTTCAGTCAAGATTTATATTACATAATTAAACAATCTCCTAGTCCCAATATCTTCCACTATTTAAGGTTTATTTCTTGTTCACATTCACAGATGATTGTCTGAGGGCTCTGATAAATTTAAATTTTATTGAGACTCATAGGGTGACAAATTAAACATCTGGGATATTTCAGGTAAATCAAACTTTTGCCCAAAATTAACACACATGAGAACAATTCATCTTTCTTTGGTCAAAAAAGGAGGACATGTCAACTTACTATATGCTGAGAAGAAAAAATACACTTTCAGATTTTCTAGTTTTAAACAATTGTGTATTATACTATGTATTTTTTAACTGTCTCCACATGACAACTTGTCTCTAGGCTTTGTTCTTAAATGTGAACATTGGGACATTTAAAATTTGCTTTCAAATATTTCTAATTACTATATTTATTATTTAACAATTTATTTTTTGCATTTCCCTTCTTATTGTATAATAGTAGGGAATATTAAAGATCTTAAATTGCCATTTGAGTATGTATCATATTTTAACCTAAATCTGATGAAATAACAGCTGTCTCCACGAATTTGATAAAAAGTAATTTCAAATAATTGATTAAGATATAGAGATAATATGCTCTAATGAAAAAGAACACTGCAAAAGAAGTCAGCAATGGAAATGAAGCAATACATCTAATAATGAAGGGCCCTTGGACACATTATTTAACCTTTCAGGATGTCATAGTACGATATTCATAAAAAGACAGTTGGATTAAATGATACCTATGGCTCCTTAGCAGAGAAATTCTGATTTATAATAGTTGGTAACAAAGGCATAGTATATACTTGCAATTTACTTTTACCTGCTCTGTTTATAAACTGCTGGACACTGAATTCTCAGTATTCCCAAGCCTGTTATCTAAGTCTTAACTTTTCTTATATTAATTAGACAGAAGAAACTAAAATGGATTAGCATAATAATGATTTTCATAGTCTACAGTTGCCAGGAAATACAATATCTAGAAATTCTAACTCTTCACATATTATCTTTTAAAAAATTTACTGATTAAGGGACTAGCCATTGGATAGTTATTTTAAATATAATTCAAAAACTAAGTTTTCAGTGATTCCCAATAATTTTAGGTAGCCTTAAGTCTTTGCTTCTACTAAGAATTAATTATACTAAATGTGTGACAGACATTCATGAGCTACATATTTATATAAATTGATTTTTTTCTTATTAAATTTATATAAATGAAAAATTAAGGAAATTTAGACTCAGCAGTAAAGAATCTGCCTGCAATGCAGGAGACACAGGAGATGCAAGTTTGATCCCTGGGTCTGGAAGATCGCCTGGAGGAGGGAACGGCAATCCATTCCAGTATTCATGCCAAGAGAATCCTATGGACAAAGGAGCTTGGTGGGATACGATCCATAGGGTCGCAAATAGTCAGACACAATTGAAGAAACTGGGCACAATACTATTTCAGCATTGAGTTGGGGGAAGTGATTGAAAAACATGATGCTTTACCTTTTTCTAATTAATAAATTTAAGCAGAAGGAAATTGAGTTGTATTATTATCATTTATAAAAGAAGTTTGAAAAGCACATATCAATATTTTAAGATATTCTTCACCATTTACACATTAATAACATATATTTTAAAGCATTTCTGTTTTAGAATCAATTCACAAGTCAATGTTCCATGTTATCTTGCCATAAATTGTTGTGTATCTCCACATTAAATGAAGCCTTATTTTAGAAATCTTAATATTCAATGTAATCATCAATGTTTATAAGTTTATAAATTTCATAATTTTACATTTTTTCCTTGACAATATCCTTCTCACATTTATTACATTAAGAAATTAATTTTTTTTCTTTGTCAGAAATTGAAATACCTTAAGTGAAATGAAGTGAAAGTCACTCATTGCAAAAAGTCATGTCCAACTATTTGCAACCCCATGCACTGTAGCCTGTCAGGCTCCTCGCTACATGGAATTCTCCAGGCAAGAAAACTGGTGTGGGTAGCTGTTCCCTTCTCCAAAGGATCATCCTAACCCAGGGATAGAACCCAGGTCTCCTGCATTGCAGGCAGATTCTTTATCATCTGAGCCACCATGGAAGCTTGAAATACTTTAAACATATTTTCAAATAAATAATTTTTTCCAAAGAAGAATAACTATATTAGGTGAAATGATTTTTTTTTCTAATGAATAACTTTGATCATTATTTTAGAAAAGTGAAGTCAAATCACTTGTGAACTACTTTACTTTATTATACTTGCTGTGGGCATAGGCATAATAGAAAAAAGTTATGATTTCTGTATGATAAACTTAAAATTTCATCTAATACAAGAGAGGCCTAGAGAGTTAGTTCAACAACTTCTAATATGTGCTAATAATGATATTTGATTGTATATCACTCCCTGAAATATATAATACTTTTGTATGTAATCAACATAATCTATATTAATAAAAATATTTCATTTTTTATTCTAAAAGTAGTTAATCCAACAACAATAAAAAATAGAATTTCTAACATTTATAAATAAACTAAGAATTTTCATTTTGGTTTAGTCATATTTTATAGAAATTAAACTTGACTCTTGAAGTTTTGTTAGTAAATTGTTGCTATCACTCTCCTCTGGTCTGAGATATACTCCCTTTTAAATTTTGTTATTGGAGGATAATTACTTTACAATATCATGCTGGTTTCTGCCATACATCAACATGAATTAGCCATAAATATGCATATGTCTCCTCCCTCTTGAACCTCCCTCCTATCCCATCCCACCCATCTAGGTTGTCACTGAATTTGACACTGGATTTGAGTTTCTTGTGTCATATAGAAAATTCCCACTGGCTATCCATTTTACATATGATAATGAATTTGTTTCAAAGCTACTCTCTCTAATCGTCCCACCTTCTCCTTTCTGCTTTGTCCTTTCATAATATATTCCCTTAAATCTAGATGCCTATTCCATGTTTGCATTTTAGCAGACCTGTAGAAAAGTTGGAATTTTTGAACAAAACTTTACCAGGAAAAAAAAAAGGACACCTAAGTGGAAACAAAGAAAGTAACATATTTTCTGGTCTACTAGCTATTCCTTGTTTTGCCTTCATTAGCTAACTGTGATAGCAATAATTCCCATTGTTGTATCTGGTTTCTTAGATCAAATTTGCCACATAAAGGTAATTGACAATAGGTGATTGACAGCCAACTACTAGGAGATATCCATCTCTAGGAGCAATCATATGCCTATGTGTCAGATAGGCCTAAGTATGAGAGGATATTAAACTATTATTAATAAAGTTAATGAGGATACCATACACAGTGAAATATTAAACATTGTCAGAGGTTATTCTAAGACTAAAGGTACCTGATGATTTTAGTTCAGCATTTGTGGCTGAATTAAAGCATTTATTTCCTTTATTTTATATTTTCAGGAGTCACTGATAGCTTTTTATCCACAAAAATCAACACAATGTGGTTTTTCCAAAAGATAGTTCTAATGAGTCTTTTTTAGATAAATCACCCTTTGAACATTTTATTTATAGTGGTCAACAGAAATCTGTTGGTATACTGTGAAAAGTTAGCTTAAATTATTTCTGATGATAAAAGGCCTATGGCCCCAATTAGTCACAAAATCATTTTAGTTTATTTCCATAGTTATTAAAACTTAATGAGAGCTTACAATGTCCCAGGTTTTATGGTAGGTATTTAACACATGTTATTAAATTTTTTAATCCTTATTTTGTAAGGATAAGTATTATGAGTGAGTATTATGCCCAGTTTCACCTGAAGAAGTTATTGAAGTTTAAAAAAAGCAAAGCAAGCTGTCTAAGTTTATGCATCTGGTAAAAAAGTAGGGTGGTTATGTCTGTGCAATTGGAATCAACAGTTTTCCAATATTTCTTCTTAGATTGAGAACACTTCTTTTTGTCTAGATAAAATAACCTTATTAAAATTTAGCACTGTGTGCTGATCATCAAGTATCCAAAAACTTTTATATTTTTCAATTAAACTATCAGTTTTGCCAGTACAAAATTGATACTTAATTTTAAATCTTTGAAAATATTTTATTATTTAAAACTTATTATTAAAGTCAAATAATTTGCTTGAAAAAATAAGATTCTTATGGTAATAGTCAATTTTCCCTTAAATTTAATTTAAAAGGAATTAAAGGCAAATCTGATTCTGGAGGAAAAATGATTTAACAATATACATTACTGAAAATACTAGATACATAGCTAATTGTTATCTAAGATTTTTTATAGTCAAAATCTAAATACCATTTTGTAAGGAAAAAAGAACATACTGTATCAAAGGGATCCTTGAAACTACTTCTGATTATCAATCAAAAATTATAGAACAATTATCATATTCCTTTAGTTTAGTAAACTTGGTATATATATGAACACACAATTTGCTATTTAATTATTTTAAGGCAAGTATTATAAGTCAGCAGTCATAAATTGTATCTCTGTACTAATGAGAGCTATGTAGAAATAGGCTTCATGAAGAATGTTCAGTATACATCAGTGGTACTGACATTTCATTCTTTTATTCACTTATCAAACCATTGATCGGCTATTTTTTCATTCACCCATTCCTTCCACTAAGCTATCAGTACCTATATTTTAGGGTTAGAGGAGTTAATGACAAGAATTATTCAAAAAGCATCTTTCTAGTTATAACTTTACAGCATATAAAAAAATCAATTATTTGAAGATTCTAAATATCTATTAATAAAATATAAACTTTTAGGTGAGTTAGACCAGAGAGGTTTTCAAATATAGACATTGTTGATAGAGGTAATAGAACAAAATCTGGGACTCACTCAAGCTGAATTTGTATCAAATTTTATATTCACTTACACATATTTATTCAGCAATAGACTTCAGCACTTCATATACTTGAAATGATTAAGAGCACAGGTCTATCCTTAAAGAACAATGTACTTGACACACTTACCTATAGGAGTAGCTGTTGAATCTCTTGACTTCTACAATAACAGGAGGATTTCTTTGTCAAGCTGTCCATTGTTCAGTTTACAAATAGCATCACATTGGTGTATTCGGTGATTGATATCTTTGTGCTCTTAACATAGTTAAAACACAAATCCCACATCATAAGTTTGAGGGATACCTGTAATAAATGTTAGAGGAACAATAATACATTCATTATGGTGTGCTAGTTTACACTCAGGAATCAGTAGATGACTCTTTGTTGAACTTAAGTAAATAGCCACTTGACTCTGCAGAAATAATTTTTAGACTGAAAATCTCAATGCAGTGAAATACTCTTTTTTCAAGTAATCAGAGAAGTAACTTAAAAATGGCTGTTTAAAATACAGAAGACCTTGACAATCATTTAGCATTCTAAAGCACACTTCAAATTCTAGATGCTGATTTGGGGGGGTGGGGGATAACAAATAGGATGTAAT
>SRVM01013660.1:0-10659 GCA_007570785.1 Antilocapra americana | reverse complement strand
ACAGGACCTGTCCGAGTGATGTGGGGCATGAGATCCGAGAATTCACCAAGCAGCCAAGAGTGCACAGGGAGCCTGCATGTGGACCTCCTCTTCTCAGGGACCTCCTCCTTCTCCTGACAGAGGAGGAGCCTTGCCTGGCTCACCTCCTTCTTTGTATAGTGAGTGAGGAACAAACAGTTGTCAACAGAATTCATGCCCGCTTCTCACTCCGAAAGGAGGAGTGAGCAAAACCGGCAGGAGACTTTTCTCCCCCGAGGAGGCTAGACTCACAGGCTCTTGAGGAAAATAAGAGGCTAAACCACTGACAGGGAAGGCACGAAGGAGAGGGAGGGGAGGTGGAGGTGCTGCTTTCCTCAGAGAGGAGAACAGAGGCAGGCAGAGGCGTGTGGGAGCCTCACCCAGACTTGCCAGCTGCAGCAGACACTCACCTCGCACCCTCCTGACTTGCTTTTCAGTGAGCTGCATTTTCTTTCCATTTTGTCCCCCATCAAGTCGCTTTATTTTGATTCCAAGTAAACCAAGGGGGAGAGAAGAGGTGACTGTGGGTCAGCATGTCGACTGGGTGTGGGGCCCCTAGTCTCGGATGGGCCGGGCCGGGGAGAGCCGTTGGGCCCACACAGTGAGCACGGCGGTGTTCACAGGGATGGGCGGAACAGGACCGCGCCCCGTCCTGCCATAACACTCACCCAGCACCCGGGTGGGGCCCTCTGAGGACCGCCGGCATCCATCAGCATCAACGGCGTGCCCAGGGCTGCCTGTACCCAGCTCTATCACACGTCCTCTGCCCTTCCTCCCCGTGACTTCTCAGCTCCTGACCGAGCTGTGCACTCCAACAGCTACCAGCCTGGGCACGGGTGCGTCTCCGTCCTCCACCCCAGAGCAGGGAGCTGCCACCCCACACAGAAAGCACCACTTCCCTCCTCTGTGAGCCCAATACCTCTTCACCCACCACCTCTTCCACGACGCAGTGGACGCGGGAGGCAAGGGCTGGGAGCACACGCCATCATCTGAAAGCATGCCCAGAGTCGGAGGCGTGAAGGGACCCAGGTCGGTCAGTGAGCAGCCCGTAGTGGCCCATTCAGCCAGCAGTCAGGGGAGGTGGTCGTCAGGCTGAGCAGTGAGATAAGAGGTGGATCGGGTCTTCTCACCTGGGGGCTGTGTCCTGCGGGCTCCGGGGCCTCAGCAAAGCCGCTGCTGGCCAAGCCCAGGCCCCCAGGTGGCAGCGACCCTCTTCCCCATCCCGGCATCTGTGACGTGATGGCATCGCCCATCTGCATGGGGCCTGCCCCTCTGTCTGGGCTTCCTGAGGAGCCTGAGGGCCAGCTGTGTCCTAGGGGCCCAGCTCCCTCAGCCATGACCACTGGATGGGTCTGGGGACCTGGCCCTGAGGAAGCACTGGCTGAGCTCTGCCTTCTCTTGGCCAGGACTGGGGCAGGGGAGGGTGACAGCTGTGCGCAGGGACCTGGCCTTTCTCGTCAGATCAGAGAGGAAACTTGCTTTGGTGGAGATTTACAAGAGCATTGTGAGGGTGCCCTGCCTCAAAAACAGAGGCTCTGACACCAAGACATTTGCCACAACTCACCACGCCCTCCTTCCCCTTTCTGAGATATGGGCTCTGCTGAGAGCCCTTGGAGTTTGGAGTTTTTAAGGCAGTAGCGGACCTGCAATAAACTTTCTCTGCTCCAAACTTCAAGCTTTTTATGTTTTTCTGCCTCATTGTGTGTCAGGCACAGGGATCACAGATGGGGCTCTTGAGGTGCCTTGAGGCAGCTGCCCTGTAGTAGGTGCTGGGGGTCCTGAAGATGCCCACCTCCCAGTCGTAGGTCACCCTTATCCACCAGGGCCGCCGAGAGGCCCACCGCAGCTCCGCCTGCAGCTCCTTGAGTGGCGGCAGCAGCGCCTCTTGCGAGCCAGGCCACCTGCCCCCTCTGCTGCCCCCAGCACTCATGATGTGTTGCATTTTCTGTGTCTTCTCACCAGCACACAATTGCCAGAAGCACTGTGGGGAATAAACCATGAAACCTCAGGACTGTAATGGAGATGTCTGCAGTTGTATTTCTTTGCTTACAGCCTCTTAATTTGGGGGTTGATTGAATAACACGGACATCTCTGAGGCATACTTTTCTGGTGAGTTTGGGCCATTAGAAACCTCTCCTTCCATCCACATTATGAGCGCTTCCCTGTGTCCTGTGCATGTTTTAGCAGCAATCTCGGGGTCACAGATTAAACCTGGACCATATATGCCCTCCTGCTATTATTTTCTCTTTCATTGTACAAGCAGTTTATAAACGACACCTGATTCAGACAACCAGATCCCATCAGATGGCACCTCTTTAAAATCACAAGTATGAGACGATCCGTCTGGGCTCTGGGGTCATCATATGGGGTGGAGTCTTGCCCCCCCCCCTCAGTTTTTTTCTTTCTAAACTGAGGCTGCCAGTATTGCGGTCTTCTGTTTGGGGTGTTGGTTTTTTAATTTATTCTTTTTAGCTGCATTGAGTCTTCGTTGCGATGCTTCGGCTTCTCATTGCGGTGGCTTCTCTCATTGCGGAGCACTGACTCCAGGGCACGAGGGCTTCAGTAGCTGCAGCACGTGTGATCAGGAATTGTGGCTTCTGGGCTCTAGAGCACAGGCTCAATAGTTACAGTGAAAGGGCTTAGTTGCTCCTCAGCATCTGGGATCTTCCCAGATCAGGGATCATCGAAACTGTGTGCCCTGCAATGGCAGGTGGATTCTTAACCACTGAGACACCAGGGAAGCCCTAGTTGTGAAGTTTTTAAGGGAAATAATCTGCACAATGGCAGTTAGTAAATGCCTCCCCTATGCTGAGCAGTCCAGTGATTATCTGCCTCCTTACGGGAAGTTTGCTGACTAGAGCACAACTGTCCCTCTGCACCTGAAATTTAGTGCAGGTTTTCAGCTAAATCGATTTTCAGCTCTACCTTGAAATAACGAATGAATGAACGTGAATGCACATATGGGCACACCAGGAAAGGAGGAGCTGAAAAGGTTTCAAAAATTTCATCAAAAACTAAACACTAATGAAAACAAATCAAAGTGCATTTTGTGGTTTAGGGTGAGAGAAACACTAATGAAGACAAAGTGCATTTTGTGGTTTAGCAAAATGCTAAACCATAAGCATTTATGGCATAAGCAGAGTCAGATTTGCTGAAAATATCAACACACTCCTATTCTCATAACATCAGTGAAGTTAGAGCTTTAAGAGAGGTGGGTGGGGGGATGGAGGGGGCCTGAGAGGCAGAAGCCCTGGACCACTCACAGAACCAGTGGCAGGGTCACCCTCCTGAATTATTTAAAGAGCTTTAGTGAGATGCTCGGGCTTCCCCAAGGCACCAGTTATAAAGAATCCTCTTTCCAATGCAGGAGATATGGATTTGATCCCTGGGTTGGGAAGGTCCCCTGGAGGAGGGCATGGCAACCCACTCCGGTATTCTTGCCCAGAGACTCCCATGGACAGAGGAGCCTGGCGGGCTATAGTGCGTAGGGTCACAAAGAGTCAAACATGACTGAAGCGACTCGCACAGCATACTGAGATGCTTAGTATTCACTTGGGGGCAAATATCAAATTAAAATAATGAACAAGGAACTTCCCCGCGGGTTCAGTGGTTGGGACTCTGTGCTTTCTCTGCAGGCACTGCAGTTTCCATCCCTGGTTCCGGAAGAAAGATCACACAAGCCAGACAGTCAAATAAATAAAAATAGAATTTAAAAAATTAGGAAAAGCAGTCAATGATAAACACAGGTGTGTTTGCCGCTTCTTCCAATTTATAGAGGAAAATGATTTTAAAAGTATGTTTTCCCCTTAATGTTTCTCCCAACTTGTGGATGAGTAGCACCGTGATCACACGCGCGCACACCCCCCACCCCCAGGCGTTCCTACTAACGCAGGTGTGTCTCCTGTCCTTCAGAGCCTGTGTTCAAGACACCGGCCTTCCTGTGGAAGCGGACCGAGTGCATGAGCGCCTCTCGACCATGTCCGAGACATCCTCCCACGACTCCTTCTACGACTCGCTCTCGGACCTGCTGGAGGACGGCGAGAATGCGGCCTTCTTCCCAGGGCTGTCGGCCTTCCTCAGCCAGGAGGAGATACACAAGAGTCTGGACCTGGCCCGCAGAGCCATAGCCATCTCGGAGACGGACGACTGCGCCTGCGAGGAGGTCACGCAGCGCTGCAGCCCCTCTCCCAGGAGCCGCTGGAAGCAGCCGGCCCCTCTGGAGGCCCTGCAGGGTGAGCGTGCATCTCCAGGGACACCTGGGGACCACCGGCAGGCGGCTGCCGCGCCCCCGCCAGCGGAGCAAGCCGAGAGCATCTCCTTGCCCGCATCGCGAAGGAAGCCCGGAGTCTCGTCCCTGCTGGCCAGGCCCAGCTACATCCGGAGCCTGCGCAAGGCTGGGAAGCAGGGGGCCAAGGCCCCCGGCACTGGCGCCAAGCCCAGGGCCCCGCGCCCCGGCAGGGCCGGGCCCCAGAGCCCACTGAACAACAAGGCGGCCACCCTCATTGAGGAGCTGACCTCCATCTTCCGAGAAGCCGCCAAGCCCAGAACCAGGAGCCCCGACGGGGAGTCCTCGTCCCCAGACAGCGGGTACCTGTCCCCTAAGAACCAGCCGTCAGACTCCAGGAGTGCCTCGGCCAGCCGGAGCCCCACCCGGGACCAGCAGGACATGGAGGCCAGGGCCAGGCTCCCAGCACCCGGGCATCACCCCACCCGGGACCAGCAGGGCATGGAGGCCGGGGCCAGGGACGTGGAGGCCGAGGCCAGGCCCCCAGTGCCCAGGCATCACCACTCAGTGGCCCAGGATGTGTCGCAGCCCAGCCGCAGCCCCTCATCCCCACAGCCTCCCAGCACCCGCCATCCCCCAGCCGCTCCCCGGTTCATCCAGAAGCTGCGGAGCCAAGAAGCGGCAGAAGGTAGTCGGGTCTACCTGGAGTGCAGAGTCACTGGGAACCCACCTCCTCGGGTCAGGTAGGACTCTGGTTGTAGAGATGCGATGCTTTGCGTGGACTTCCACTCTTCCGTGTGAGAGAAGAGATTTCTGTTACAAGGCAAAGGCTTGGCTCCCCAAAGGCACAGAAGCCAATATTATGGCCCTGGCTTTTGAGAAAGGGAAAAGCTCCATTGCTAGTTGGACCAGCAGGGAGACAGGAGGCAAGGCTCAAATCCAGTTCTCTATCCGGGAATCAGGATGGAATTTAAGGGTTTAGGAAATTTCAAGCTTGGAAGCTGCCTTGATGATAGTCCACAGTTAGCACCTCATGCTTGAGCCTGGTGGTCCCCACTGAGGGATTCCTCACTTCGTAAAGTGCAAGTGTGGCAGGTTTTCTATGCTCCTATATCTGCAGACTGAAAATGCTGGGTTTGTGGTCATCCTGGAGACAGCTAGGGAGTAGGGGGTGGGGCTGGGGGGGGCGTGGGGGTGGGGGGCCCATCTTGTATTTGCGCAGTGCTGTCTGCCCAAGTTGTCTACAATAATTGCAGGTTTCCTCAATACACCTATGTAAGGAGCGATGTCCGTTTCAGCTAGGTGATGTTTTCCATGCTTTTTCTTTGTTTGTTCCTCAGTCTTGAGAGAAATAGGGGTGAGGGCCTCTGCTAGCTGCTTCCTGTTGATGAGGGACATGGGCTTTTATAAGAGGAATGAAATTGTTTTGCACTTACCTATAAATATTTGTGAGTCCCACCTTGAACTCTGAAGTCTCAAGCATCAGCATCCTGTGAGTCTGGGGACGGGGAGAGGGGGCCTCTCTTTAAATGCATGAGGTGGACAAGGAGGACAGAATTTGATGAGTAAGAGGATTAACCCTGAGGAACACATACACTACTTTAACTGTCCTTCAAAACAGACTTTATTTCTTTGGAAATCCATGAAAAGCTGTTGAATTTGGATTTATGTAGGCCTATACCAGACCCTTAGGTCAAAATAGTCTGCTTTTGGGATGCCACCGGCTTCTCATCTTGGCCAGATGGAGTCTTAGCTGTTTCCTTTTGAAGAGTTACTCAAAGTACCTGGGAGTGGGGTGGCCAGGGTGTGACTGCTTGTAGCTTTCCTGGAGGATGTGTAACCAGGAGGACTTCGCAGGCTATTTCGCATACAAACCCTGTAAGGGTTTGTCCAGGTTTGAGGAGGATGCGGTCCTGGGGCTTGTACAGTGCAAGGGGATGTCCGTGGGAAAGCCTAATGGGGCTAGACACATATTTATGTATGGAAGACAAGACAGCACCGAGAAGCTGTACACATTTTATCAAATTTAATGCTGTTACCGCATGAGACCTTCAGGAAGGTCTCCCCTAGAACATCACATACAGGCTCAATAGGAGCTTGTTTTTAGGGCCCGCTCTGACCCTCAGCAGGGCAGCTGGTTGGACCTTATCCCAGGTTACTCTGGTTTCTTGACTTGTCTTGGTGACTGTCTCTTTGAAGGAATGATTCATTGTTTCCCCATGGACTGAGATCTCCAAGAAGCATGAACTTCATCATGTTCCAAGGGCCTTGACACCTTTGAGTCATCTCAGTTATGAGAGCCCCTCTGTTGTCACTTTGAATCAGAAGAGGCGACCCCAGACAAGGGCTTATTTCTTGGAGGAAGGCCTTTGTTACTGCAGAACCTTTCTCTGTCCTATGTGGAAAAGCTTTGCCACCGTGATGGGATCACCAGCGTCTAGATGTTTCTATAGTGTCCCTGGCACTTAGTGTAACAGTGAAGTCTAATTAGCAACCATCCCCTGGTTCTGTCCCTCGGGCATGCATCCCTTTTATCATCAGAGTGGCCCAGTTTTAGAATTGTTTCCAGTGCAGATCAGCAGTTTGGATTACCTTGTGGATGCTCATTTGCATTTATGGACCAACAATGAACTGCCAGAGTCCATGACATGTTGCAGCCCTCCCATAATGGGTTCCTTGGTGTAGATGAGTAATAATTCTGTCCGTTAAATGTTTGGGATAAACTCATCATAAACCCAGCCTCTGTGGCTGTTTGTCCTGATTGTTGTCTAAGTCCCCAGAGTCTGCATGAACTCCCCGTGCATTTGCTCCCTGGGTGATCCATTTCCAGATCCGAGGCTTCAACAAGGGTGGTCTACACTCAGAATTAGTGGTAGGCTCTCTGGATCTGGGTCTTTCCTTCTGGATGCTTGTTGTACTGCCCGATCCACCTAATTATTTCCTTTAGTCAAGTGATGATCCGTTTTGGGTGACCCAGGCAGCACCTGACGGCTACTCCTCCTGGCATTTTAACAGCATTTATTAATGATAAGGCTGGTGTCTCCTCTGTGTGTTTCCTTTCTCTCCTTCCTGACATCAGTGGACCTCTCTTTCCAGGTGGCCCCATGCACAAATGCAACAGAGAAGGCAGACTTGGAGTCTGTATGTGTGGTTGCTGTCTCTTAGCTCCTAGGCTCGGGGTGTGATGAGGGCAGTGAGCTCTGGGCAGAGGGGCCCAGATGATGGCTTCTGCTTCCAGGGCTTCCTGATGAGCTACAACTGCACACCCCCACCCTGTTTGTGAAACTGGTCCCGTCCGTGAGTATTTCTAAAGGCTGACCGGCCAGGTCAGGTCTTCGGTTATGTGTATACAGTTGTGAGCAGGCTCTCCTGTTGTCCTGGGGAGCAAAGTGGCTGGCTTTAGAGTAGATACTGCCTGTGAGGTGACATTCAGGAGGTCAAGTGGTGTGCCCTGGTCCTTGCCCCCTCTCCCCAAGTAAGCCTGCATCCGCTGTTCTGTTCTAGGAAAGGCAGTGCATGATGTGGGGTGTGCCGCGGGTTCATTTTTCAGTCTCTTGTGAAAGGCTGCAATCACAGCCCAGAAGCAAACTGGCAATCCTTGATGTAGGTGCCCAGTTGTTTAGAAAAGTAAGCTACAGGCCTTCTGATGATATCTAAGTGTTGAGTTAGCTCCAAGACTCACAGCCCGTCTTTCATGCACAAAATACCTGGTCAACCAAATGCTGGGCTCTTAAAAAAGTTTCTTCTTGGTGGTGTGGAACACATTATGACAGCTCAGAGTCCAGCTTAATGGCTTATTGTCATTTCCTTTAACAGCTTCATGTTTGTGTTTGGCTGAGTCCAAGATCAAGAGTCCAAAGATGATAATACTCAGCCATTCCTAGGAATCCTCACAACCGCCTTCTGGGGGTGGTTGCAGTCGTCCTAGTTAATGCCTCTCTTCCATCTGGCAGTAAATTTCTTTATCCTTTTGATACTTCAAACCCTAATGAGTTTAGAGTTGGTTGAGAAATTGTGTGCTCCTCCTTTACAAACTTTAGCTAATCGTATTTTGGTCTTAAGCTTCCTTAGTTCTACCAGCAGTGATTCAGTCACATATTGGAGTAAGACTCCCTTGTTTATTTGGAAATCCCTAAGTCCATGGTGAAAGCTTCCTTGAAGATGGTGGGGGTGTTCTTAAATCCTTGTGGGAGTTCCATCCAGGAGTATTGTTGTTTCACATCAGTCTCTGGATCATCCCATTCAAAGGCAAAGCCCCAGGACTCAGGACTTAGGGGTGTTCAGTAAAAGGCATCTTTTTTCAAGTCCAGAACTATAAACCTGTAAAAGTCTCTAGATAAAGTTGTAAGCAACATCTACGGATTTTACGTCCTCACATTATTTCCTCTATAGTTTGATTAATGGCCTTCAAATCCTCAATAGAACAATTATCTCTGATCCTGGGGTTTTGTATGGATGGGATGGAAGTGTTACATGAAGATCAACAAGGTCTGAATAATTGATATTTAAAAAAGGTAACTGTCAGAGGCTTTATACCTTCCTTCATGTGCCTCTTTAGATGCCTGTTGCTTTATATTTGGACTTCCTTGATGGCTCATAGGGTAAAGAATCTGCCTTCAATTCAGGAGACTTGGGTTCAATTCCTGGGTTGGGAAGCTCCCCTGGAGAAGGGAATGGTTACCCACTCCAGTACTCTTGCCTGGGAAATCCCATGGACAGAGGAGCGTGGTGTACTACAGTTCATGGGGAGGCAAAGAGTCAGACATTACTAAATGACTGATACTTACTTACTTAAATTTGGAACCTTGTCCCCTGGACAGAGTTTTACTGCTACCAGGACAGCTGTCTTGGCTCTTTCTGGCCTTCCAGACTTTCCAACATCACTCTTCCTTTTGCAGAATTTCTTCAGGACATCTAGGTGAGGCTTGGTCTTCCAACTGTAAAGATGCAGCTTGGAGGGCAGAGGCTTGACCTGGGACTGCACTTAATGCTCCCAGCAAGGGAACAGGGCATCAGGGCAGGTCCAGCTGGGTGTTCCACATCCACATCAGTATATCATCTGTCAACCTTCAGCCCTCTCAGGAAAGATGGGGGGTTCCTCTGGGCCCTTGCTGTACCCCTTGGATCTCAGTCAAGCTGTCTGGTTCAGGACCCCTGTTGAGGTCTGGTTATTAAACTCTCCTTAGCCTCGCTGGGGTCCCTTCTGGATCAGCTCCAGGCATGATCCGTGCCTCCCAAGTCCTGGTTGGACGATTTGGTTGTGATTCAGGCTGCTGCTGCTAAGTGGCTTCAGTCGTGTCCGACTCTGTGCGACCCCGTAGACGGCAGCCCACCAGGCTCCTCTGTCCCTGGAATTCTCTAGGCAAGAACGCTGGAGTGGGTTGCCATTTCCTTCTCCCGTGTGATTTAGGCAGCCTTCCCTAATACCATCCTGTGCTTCTCCACAGGAGGGTGTTCACGAAGGCTTGCATGCAGCCTAGTTAGGATGATCAGTAGCAAAACATCTCTGTTTTCTGAGGGTCGTCTCAGGAGGATGGCCTATTATTTCTCTGATTATATAAGTTCAAGCTGAAACTTGTGTTGGCCTTGGTCAGAGTGCCCTGTGTCGGCCTTGGTCGTCTAAGCCTTCTGGGACCTGCCCTAATAGAAACGCCCTGTCTGGGGGAGAGTGCTCCCTGGGCAAACCGAGCACCCTGGTGAGTACTGGGAGGAAAGAGTGCTCCTTTATTATGATCAGATAAGGGCAGCCCTGGGAAGGCTATTAGCACCTTCTGCACTGCTCACAGGAAGACCCCTTTCATGGGTGGGGGAGCCATTCGGGGGCTGGTGGAGGGGCGTCTGGATGTAGCTGGTCATTGTTAGGCTTTGACTCGATGGACACAGGCTTTTTCTGAAGTTCTTCCCTCTGAACCACAATCTTACATCTCTTCTGCAAATTCTTATTCCAATATAAAGGCATAAATGATTGTACGATGGGATTAACCCAATTTTTCCTCTCTCTAATGAAACAACTCTAATTTTAAAATAGTATCACAGTTCAAAGACCCATTCTCTGGCCATTTTCCCTGAGATTCCACCTAATACCAGGGCCAGGCAGTGTTACAGAGAAAATAATTTTCTTCTTTTCCATTGGCTTATAGCTGAACATCGACCAGTTCTGCAAGAATACATGCCAAGGGACTACAGTCAGGTGTGCTATGAACATTCCCCATTTGAAAGGTTGCTTTCAGGATGACTGGAGCAAAAAGATCCCACGGAGGTGTCTTGGGCGGAAATTCCTCTCTCCCAGGCACAGGCTATGTTCTTCTGGGATGGACTCCTTGAAACCACTACAGGTCATGGGGGCAGTGACTGTCAGACAGGGAGCAGTGTGTTCTGTCTCCTGAGTCAGAGGCCTTCATTAAATCAGGTTTAAA
>ML661398.1:27690-40772 GCA_007570785.1 Antilocapra americana | reverse complement strand
ATAGGACATTTCACCCCAAAACAGTGAATTTCACCGTTTTCTCAAGTGCACACGGAACTTTCTCCAGGATAGATCACGTTCTGGCCCATAAATCTAGCCATGGAAATTCAAAAAATATAAAATCATTCTAAGCATTTTTTCTGACCACAATGCACTAAGATTAGATGTCAATTACAGGAGAAAAACTGTTAAAAATTCCAAAATATGGAGGCTGAAAAACATACTGCTGAATAACCAACAAATTACAGAAGAAACCAAAAAAGGAATCAAAATATGCATAGAAAAGAATGAAAATGAAAACACAACCCAAAACCTGTGGGATACTGTAAAAGCAGTGCTAAGGGGAAGGTCCATACAATACAGGATTACCTTAAGAAACAAGAAAAAAGTCAAACAAATACCCTAACTCTACACCTAAAGCACTAGAAAAGGAAGAAATGAAAAACTCCAGGGTTACTAGAAGGAAAGAAATCTTAAAAATCAGGGCAGAAATAAATGCAAAAGAAATAAAACAGACCATAGCAAAAATAAACAAAACCAAAACCTGGTTGTTTGAGAAGATAAATAAAATTGATAAACCATTAGCCAGACTCATCAAAAAACAAAGGAAGAAGAATCAAATTAACAAAATTAGAAATGAAAATGGAGAGATCACAACAGACAACACAGAAATAAAAAGGATCATAAGAGATTTCTATCAGGAACTTTATACCAATAAAATGGACAACGTGGAAGAAATGGACAAATTCTTAGAAAAGTACAACTTTCCAAAACTGAACTAGGAAGAAATAGAAAATCTTAACAGACCCATCACAAGCAAAGGAATTGAAACTGTAACAAGAAATCATCCAGCAAACAAAAGCCCAGGACCAGTCGGCTTCACAGCTGAACTCTACCAAAAACTTAGAGAAGAGCTAACATCTATCCTACTCAAACTCCTCCAGAAGATTGCAGAGGAAGGTCAACTTCCAAACTCATTCTATGAGGCCATCATCACTCTACCTAATCCCCAAACCAGACAAAGATGCCATAAAAAAAGAAAACTACAGGTCAATATCACTGATGAACATAAATGCAAAAATCCTTAACAAAATTCTAGCAAACAGAATCCAACAACACATTAAGCAGATCATATATCATGACCAAGTGGGCTTTATCCCAAGGGTGCAAGGATTCTTCAATATCTGCAAATCAATCAACGTAATACACCACATTAACAAATTGAAAAATAAAAACTATATGATTATCTCAATAGATGCAGAGAAAGCCTTTTGCAAAATTCAAAATCCATTTATGATAAAAACCCTCCAAAAAGCAGGAATAGAAGGAACATACCTCAAAATAATAAAAGCTATATAAGACAAACCCACAGCAAAAATTATCCTCAATGGTGAAAAATTGAAAGTATTTCCTCTAAAGTTAGGAACAAGACAAGGGTGCCCACTCTCACCACTACTATTCAACATAGTTTTGGAAGTTTTGGCCACAGCAATCAGAGCAGAAAAAGAAATAAAAAGAATCCAGATTGGACAAGAAGTAAAACTCTCACTGTTTGCAGATAACATGATCCTCTACTTAGAAAACCCTAAAGACTCCTCCAGAAAATTACTAGAAGTAAACAATGAAGATAGTAAAGTTTCAGGATATAAAATAAACACACAGAAATCCCTTGCATTCCTATACACTAACAATGAGAAAACAGAAAGAGACATTAATTAAACAATTTCATTCACCATTACGAAGAAGAGAATAAAATACTTAGGAATATATCTACTTAAAGAAACAAAAACCTATATATAGAAAACTATAAATCATTGGTCAAAGAAATCAAAGAGGACACACATAGATGGAGAAATATACAATGTTCATGGATTGGAAGAATCAATACAGTGAAAATGAGTATACTACCCAAAGCAATCTATAGACTCAATGCAATCCCTAACAAGCTACAAACGGTATTTTTCAGAGAACTAGAACAAATAATTTCACAATTTGTATGGAAATACAAAAAACCTCGAATATCCAAAGCAATCTTGAGAAAGAAGAATGGAACTGGATGAATCAACCTGCCTGACTTCAGGCTCTACTACAAAGACACAGTCATCAAGACAGTATGGCACTGGCGCAAATACAGAAATATAGATCAAAGGAACAAAATAGAAAGCCCAGAGATAAATCCACACACATATGGACAACTTATATTTGACAAAGTAGGCAAGAATATACAATGGAGAAAATCTTTTTAACAAGTGGTGCCGGAAAAATTGGTCAACCACTTGTAAAAGAATGAAACTAGAACACTTTCAAACACCATACACAAAAATAAATTCAAAATGGATCAAAGATCTAAATGTAAGACCAGAAACTATAAAACTCCTAGATGAAAACATAGGCAAAATACTCTCCAACATAAATCACAGCAGGATCCTCTATGACCCACCTTCCAGAATAATGGAAATAAAAGCAAAAATAAATAAATGGGACCTAATTGAAATTAAAAGCTTCTGCACAACGAAGGAAAGTATAAGCAAGGTGAAAAGACAGCCTTCAGAATGGGAGAAAATAATAGCAAACGTCGCCACTGACAAAGAATTAGTCTCAAAAATATATAAGCAACTCCTGCATCTCAATTCCAGAAGAATAAACTACCCAATTAAAAAGTGGGCCAAAGAACTAAACAGACACTTCTCCAAAGAAGACATACAGATGGCTTACAAACACATGAAAAGACTCTCAACATCACTCACTATTGTCAGAGAAATGCAAATCAAAACCACAATGAGGTACCATTTCACACCAGTCAGAATGCCTGCTATCCAAAAGTCTATAAGCAACAAATGCTGGAGAGGGTGTGGAGAAAAGGGAGCCCTCTTACAGTGTTGGTGGGAATGCAAACTAGTACAGCCATTATGGAAAACAGTGTGGAGGTTCCTTAAAAACCTGGAAATAGAACTGCCATATGACCCAGAAATACCACTCCTGGGAATACACACTGAGGAAACTAGAATTGAAAGAGACACATGTACCCCAGTGTTCATCTCAGCACTATTTATAATAGCCAGAACGTGCAAGTAACCTAGATGTCCATTAGCAGACGAATAGATAAGGAAGCTGTGGTACATATACACAATGGAATATTACTCAGCCATTAAGAAGAATACATTTGAAGCAGTTCTAATGAGGTGGATGAAACTGGAGCCCATTATAGAGTGAAGTAAGCCAGAAAGAAAAACATTGATACAGTATACTATCGCATATATATGAAATTTAAAAAGATGGTAACAATAACCCTGTACGTGAGACAGCAAAAGAGACACAGGTGTATAGAACAGTCTTTTGGACTCTGTGGGAGAGGGCAAAAGTGGGATGGTTTCTGAGAATGACATTGAAACATGTATATTGCCATATGTGAAACATATCACCAGTCCAGGTTTGATGCATGATACAGGGTGCTCGGGGCTGGTGCACTGGGATGACCCAGAAAGATGGGATGGGGAGGGAGGTAATGGGGGGTTCAGGATGGGGAACACATGTACACCTACGGCGATTTCATGTCAATGTATGGTAAATCCAATAGAATATTGTAAATTAAAAATTATAAAAAATATATAAAAGTAATAAAATTTAAAAAATCTATGTTAAATTCTGACATATACAGAAAGTATAAAACATTATTTTATGGAGTTAAGTATAAGTTACAGCTACATTTTTACCCTTTCAACATTAATTTTAATTGAGATTATTGTCATTTTTTTATTGAATTGTGGTAAAGCACACATAGCATAAGACTTACCATCTTAACCATTTTTAAGTGGATAGTTCAATGGCATTAAGGACATTCTCACACTGTGTGTAATTATCCCCATTAACCATCTCCAGAACTCTTTATTTTGCAAAGGTAAAACTCTCTGTGATTAAACAGTAACTATATATTCTCCTTATTATACAGTGTTAGACAACAACAATTTGCCTTCTATCTCTGTGAATCTGAGTACTCTAGGTACTTCTTAAAAGTGGAACTATATAGTATTTGTTCTTTTATGACTGGATTATTTCACTTAGCATAAGATCCTCAGAATTCATCTGTGTTTTATCATGTCAGACTTTCCTTTGTTTTTAGGGCTGATTGAAATCCCAAGGTATAGAAATTACATATCTTGTTTATCCATTCATTTATCTGTGGTCACTTGGATTGCTTCCACCTTTTAGCTGTTATGAATAATACTTCTGTGAACATGAACATACAAATACTTCTTTGAGTCTCTAATTGCAGTTATTTTGGTTACATATCCCAAAGTGGAATTCCTATATCATATGGTAATTCTATTTTTAATTTTTCATACTGTTTTCTATAGAGGCTACATTTTACATGCTGATTGACAGTGCACAATGATTCTAATTTTTCTATATCCTCTTGAAAATTTCTTTTATTCTATTTTGTTTTGTCTTTGACATGGTCATTTTAGTGGGTATGAATTGTGATTTTAGTTTGTTTCCCCCTAATTATTAATGATGTTGAACACCTTTTCATGTGTTTATTGGCTACTTGCATTATCTTCTTGATAAAATACTATTCAAGATTTTGTGTACTTTTTAAAATTGGGTCATTCATTGTTTTTCTCCATTTTTCCCTCTTAAGTTTTATTGGTTTCTGTTCTTATTGTTCTTATTTTATTTGTTGATTACCTTTGTTTCTTCTTTTCTAGTTTCTTGAGGTAAAACAGATAATTGACTGGAGATTTTTCCTCATTCCTAATGTAATGTTTAGCAATATCAATTTCTCCTTCAGCACCACTTTAACCTGATGCTCATTTTTATACATCACTTTTTAATTTTCATTGATTTTTTCTATGGGTTTATTTTACTTACTTTGAGACTCCTGCATTGATTCATGGATTATTTAGAAGTGCATATGTTTTGCTTTCTCCAAAATGTTCATATATTTTGATATATTCTTTCAGTAATTCATTTCTAGTTTAATTCTATTTTCATCTGTGAACATAGCTGTGCAAATTTAATTAATTAAAATTATTGAAGTTTAATAAATCAGTATGTTCTATTGGTAAATGTGATTTGGCCACTTAAAAGTGTATTTTGCTGTTATTTATGGCATATTCAACACATGCCAATTACATCCTACTGGTTGATAATGATCTTAAGTCTTTCTATGTCCTTGCTGATTTTCTGTTTAGCAGTTCTGTCTTTTCTAATAAACGGTGGCTGGCATTACCAACTTTAATTGCAGATTTATTTATTTGTTTTCTCACTTCTCTCACTTTTTGCTTTTGAGGCTCAGATTTTTGGTGATATTTAGAATCATTATGTCTGCCAGGTGAACTGATTATTTTTCATTATATATTGCCTCTCTTATGTCCCAGCATTTGTCTTTGTTCTTAAATTTACTTTATTTGATATTGATAGACATTACTGGCTTTTATTTAATAATTTTTATTATATTTTTACTTTATTTTCATTTTCTACTAACCTATACCATTGTATTTAAAGAGAGTTTCTACTCTAAAGCATATATATGAGTCATACTTATGTTTCTCAATCTGCCAACCTATTCCTTTTAATTGAATATTAAATGATTTATATTTAAAATATTACTGATGTTTTAAGGGATAAATCTCCCAATTTTATTATTTGTTTTCTACTTATTATTTTATTTGTTTTTCTGTTCTCTTTTCTTGTTTTACAGCTATTTACTTGAACATGTTTTTAACGATTTCATCTTGATTATAATGTATTCAGCTATCCTCATATTACATTGTCTTGAGTCTTATTTGTGCTAAGTAAGAGTGGATGCTCATATTGCTGCAAGACACAGCTTGTACTGCCCAGATGGCAAAGCTTGAGCATGAGCTGCTTCAATCAAGCAGGTAATAGATCAGCTTCTCACTTGATCTCACTGATACCACTTCAACAGCATAATAGGAGCACTGCTGTAATTTTTCACTGGACAGGAAATAAAATATCACCTCCCAGTTCAGTGAACTAATACTACTGGGCAGGTGACTCAGAATAAAACTATCTGCTTCAACCAGGCAGATTAGTTCCCTACTCTGCCCAGCAAACACTATTGGAACCATTGGAAGCTTTTTTGGGTAGTGGAGGAGTAGATTGTAATATTAGCCCCTTGCTTGATTTTTCTAAAATTACAGTTTTTTTTTTTTAGTTGATATTTGCCTGATTCAGGGTAGATATTGATAAAAAGGTATTTTCTTGCTTGACCACCATTTTCCTGCTCCTTTATCCAGGGATTTCTGGATTGTGCCTAATGGCTTTTCTGAGCTGGAGACTTCTGAAGCTCCTATCAAGGATACGTTGAGAGTAATAGCTGCTTTACAGAAAACAACAGCTGCTTTTGAATTATTCAAATCCCAAAGTCCTTGCCAGTCCACCTTTCCTTTCCAATGTTCAGAGTTTCCCTATGCCTGTTGGTTGTGTTGTACCTAGATTTTCTTGTCATAAGAGGAAAGGCCTTGAGGAAGTTGAATATTCCTTTTTGACTGGAATATAAAATCTTTAATGAAAGGTTTATATTGTGTTAGAGCATATTTTATTAACATGGAAATATAGCAGATTTGGGGATGATGAACTGTTACTAACATAGTTTTTAATCTTCACATAATAAAATGTAAACTAGATAAACAATTAACCAAAAAGATCCACAGATAACTTCTATAACAAAAATAAAAGGCAGATTATTCCCATTAAATCTCACAAAAGTATACGGGTACAAGTAACTGATAACTGCAAGTGCTACATGATATTTAGATCTGTTCCATTGGCAGAAGAAAGTAATGGGGTTTTGTACAGAACTGATTTACCAAAGTGAAACAACAGGTAAGAATTGGATATGTCAGAAGCTGTATTTGGAAACTGAAAGGGTAACAGGCAGGAAAGCTAGAGGCCTCCAAATAGAGGAAATAGGATGCAAGTGTTAGACATTTTTTTTTTTACCTCTCTCTTAAATGGCAGGAGGTAATAAACTACAAATGTCAGATTTTTTTCCCCTTCTCTATACAAAATTAACAGGAAATTTCTTTAAAAATTTTGTGTTGACATGACGACACCTGGTTCCACCTAAGCTTAACTTTTCTCAAACTTAGGGCTAACCAATGCATTTTTCTTATGCTATGTTAATGAACTATGTATTTACCTAGACTCAATCTTTCTTCAAGCCTGTTTTGCTTAAGACTCAGAACCTACTTTATAAACCAGTATGTTTTACTCAACAAACCTGTATGTTTTACTCATGCAAATATTCTTTTAGGCTATGTTAATGAGACTGCATATTTGCTTGGAAACCTGCCTTTCTTCAAGATTCATGTCAGTTATTTTATGGCCCGGGATGACTCACCTTGTGCCAATGTTGTCTCAAAATGAATGTTGTGGGTGAGGGACCTGGTACCACTCTCTGAGTGTTGAGACATTTCCTTTTTCTAATTAGCAGCCTGCAAGTAGGTATATAACTTCCTGCTAAAGACTAGCAGGGAAGCACTCTTTCTGACCCATTCTGATGGTTTGTGTCAGAAGCCTTCTCTGTTTCTCTGGCACTTTCATAAAACTTTCTTACTTAAAAGCCTCATTTCTGGCCCAAGATTGAATTCCTCTCCTTTGGAGGCCAAGAATCCTGGCATCTTTCACAGCTCATCAACAACTTTTCAAAACAATAGCAAAAACTTAGAGGGGATTTGACTACTCCAGTAGCTAATGAGTACATGGGAATCTATGGAAAGAACTATAAAATGTTTGAAGCATTCTCATCTCCATGAACTCTCACTTTTAACTCACTAAAACACCCTTATGGAAGAAAGGTCTACAGTAATAAGAAACTCCAGAGAATAGATCTCAAACTGAGAAGTGTTGGGAAACTGAGATAACTAACAAATAATAATAAACAGAGATAAACAGAAAAATCTCAGAAAATAAGGTAAATATTTTTCAACTATTTAAAACCATAAATTTCAAAGTACTATGTTGAGCTAACTTTAGCTATATTGAGCTAAATTTTTCTAAATGTTCAGGAAATGTAACTTTACATTAAATATGAGCAAATGAAAAATCATTAAATTAAAATTCTGCTGTGGTGGGCAGAAAAATAACCCCTCAAAAATAGTCATGTGTAAATTCCTGGAAATATTGGCTTTGTTAGGTTATATGACAAAGGGGAATTAAGGTTGCAGATGGAATTCAGATTGCTAATGTTAGGTAAGAAGTTAGGGATGGACAGCCGAGAGGTGGCTGGCTGAAAGGGATGCAAACTGATTTCTAAACTGCATCCCAGACACACTGAAGAGAGCTCACAGATATGCTACAAAATAACCACAGAAACGTTTCAACTCCTGCACATGTACTCTAGGCATATAGTAGGTACAAAATAACCACAGGGGCTTCTCCAAGTAACCTTAGGCAGTTAGGTCTCATGAATATTCTATGTCTAATTATAGCAGACTGAATGATGGGAACACATGTGGGAAGACAAAAAGCACAGCCTGTTGGTATATAACTCGGAGTTGTCAATTGCCTTGAATGCATGCCTATTTGTAGTCCCTTTCATTGACTGGTAGTGGATATAAACCCTACTTTGCACATGGTACAACCAAAAGGAGGAGACTGGAAGTACGAAAGGGGGGAGTCGAGAGAAAATGTTTTGTAAGTTCCAGGTTCAGCAAGAATATGAAAATTTGTAAGAAACACACAATCACCAGCTCAGTTCAGTGTGTGAGACAGATTTCTATATGGGGGTGAATGTGGCATGTTCAGTTGCTTCAGTCATGGGTGACTCTTTATGACTGTATAGACTGTAGCCTGCCAGGCTTCTCTGCCCATGGGACTCTGCAGACAAGAATACTGGAGTAGATTATCATGTCTTCCTTCAGGAGATCTTCCTGACCCAGGGACTGAACCCACATCTCCTGCATTGCAGGCAAATTCTTTACTGCTGAGCCACCAGGGAAGCACCTATATAGGAGTAGAAAATTATCTAAAAAAAAATTGCAAATAAAAATGCAAGGCTAATTTATATATGCTCTTTTTGTTTGTTCTTGTATTTAATTATTTTTTTCTTTTTTACCAAAACATAATTCATCAAATACATTACTTCAGGTAATAGCATAGTGATTCAGTGTTTTTATAGAATATACTTTGATAAAAGTTATTACAAAATAATGGCTAAATTCCCCATGCTATACAATACATCATGTTATCTATTTTTAATTTTTATTACTTTTAATTGGAGGATAATGAATTTGAAATGTAGTGATGGTTCTTAGTTGTTGTTTTTTAATGTTGAATTCCAAGCCAACTTTTTCACTGTCCTCTATCACCCTCATTAATAGTCTCTTTAGTTCCTCTTCACTTTCTGCCATTAGAGTGGTATCTGAATATCTGAGGTTGTTGCTGCTTCTCCTGACAATCTTGATTCCAGTTTGTGCTTCATCCAGCCTGGCATTTCTTATGATGTACTCTGCATGTAAGTTAAATAAGCAGGGTGACAATATGCAGTCTCGATGTAATCCTTTCTCAGTTTGGAACCACATCCAGTTCTAATTATTGCTTCTTGACCTGCATACAGATTTCTCAGGAGACAGGTACAGTAATCTGGTATTCCCACATCTTTAGGAATTTTCCACAGTTTATTGTGATCCACAAAGTCAAAGGCTTTAGCATTGTCAATGAAGCAGAAATAGACGTTTTTTCTGGAATTGAGTTGCTTTTTCTATTATTTAATGAATGTTGGCACTTTGATCTCTGGTTCCACTGCCTTTTGTAAACCAAGCTTGTACATATGGAAGTTCTGGGTTCATATACTGCTGTGGCCTAGATTAAAGGTCTTTAAGCATAACCTTATTAGTATGTGAAGGGAACACACTTCTATGGTAGTTTGAACCGTCTTTGACATTGCATTTCTTTGGGATTGGAATGAAAACTGGCCTTTTCCAGTTCTGTTGCAAATGCTGAGTTTTCCAAAATTGTTGACATATTGAATTCAGTGGTTTAATAGAATCATCTTCTCAGATATGAAATAGATCAGCTGGAATTCCATCACCTCCACTAACTTTGTTCTTAGTAATGTTTCTTAAGGGCCACTTGACTTCACACTCCAGCATGTCTAGCTCTAGGTGTGTGACACAGTGGTTATTTGAGTCATTAAGACCTTCCTTTTCTGTATAGTCTTTCTGTGCATTTTAGCCACCTGATCTCTTCTGCTTCGGTTGGGTCCTTACCATTTCTGTTTTTATGTTTTGTTTGTTTGTTTGCTTTTTAAATCATGTCTGTTCTTGAATGAAATCCCTTGATATCTCCAATTTTCTTGAAGAGATATCTAATCTTTCCCATTCTATTGTTTTCCTCTATTTATTTGCATTATTCATTTAAGAAGACCTTCTTATCTCTCCTTGCTATTCTCTGGAACTTTGCATTCAGTTGGGTATATCTTTCCCCTTTTTTCCTTGTCATTCTTTCCGTTGTTTCCTCAGCTATTTGTAAAGCCTCTGCAGACAACCACTTTGCCTCCTTATGTTTCTTTTTCTTTGGGATGGTTGTGGTCACTGCATCCTGTACAATATATCCTTTACAATGTTATAAACTGCCATCCATACTTCTTTAGGCACTCCGTCTACCATATATAATTCCTGAATCTGTCACCTCCACTGTATAATCTAAGGGATTTGATTTACATCATCTCTGAATGGCCTCGTGTTTTCTCTACTTTCTTCAATTTAAGCCTGAATTTTGTGATAAGCAGCTCATGATCTGAGCAACAGTCAGCTCCAGGTCCTGCTTTTGCCGACTGTATAGAGCTTCTCCATCTCTGGCTGAAAAGAATATAATCAATCTAATTTCAGTATTGACCATCTGGTGATGTCCATGTGTAGAGTTGTCTCTTGTGTGGTTGGAGCAGGATGTTTGCTATGACCAGTGTGTTCTCCTGACAAAACTCTATTAGCCATTGCACTGCTTCCCTTTGTACTCCAAAGCCGAATTTACCTGTTACTCCAGGTATCCTTTGACTTCCTACTTGTGCATTCCAATCCTCTATGATGAAAATAACATCTTTTTTTTTTTTTTGGTGTTTGTTCCAGAACATCTTGTAGGTCATCATAGGGCTGTGGCATTCAACTTCAGCTTCTTTGGCATTTCTGGTTGGGGAATAGACTTGTATTACTTGGATGTTAAATGGTTTGCCTTAGAAATGAATAAAGATCATTCTGTCATTTTTGAGATTGTACCCAAGTACCGCATTTCAGACTCTTTTGTTGACTACAAGGGTTATTCCATTTATTCTAAGGGATTCTTGCCCGTAGTAGTAGATATAATGGTCACCTGAATTAAAATTGTCCATTCACTGATTCCTAATATGTCAAAGCTCACACTTGCCATTTCCTTACCTTAATTCCTGGACCTGACATTATCATTTTCTATGCAAAATTGTTCTTTACAACATCAGACCTTACTTTCATCATCAGACACATCCATGACTCAGCATCATTTCTGCTTTGGCCCAGCTGCTTCATTCTTTCTGGAGCTTTTAGTAATTGCCGTCCACTCTTCCCCAGTAGCATACTGGACACCTTCTGACCTGAAGGGGCTCATCTCCTGGTGTCACATCCTTTTGCCTTTTCATTATGTTCATGGGGTTCTCACAGCAAGAATACTGGAGTGCTTTGCCATTCTCTCCTCCAGTGGATCATCTTTTGCCAGAAACTTTCACTATGACCTGTCTGTCTGGGGTGGCCTGCACAACATAGTTCATAGCTTCATAGAATTACACAAGCCCCTTCACCATGACAAGGCTCTGATACACTAAAGAGAATGGTTTTAAGCATGGATCTAAGCAAAAGTAATCAATGAGCCATTTTAGCATCCATTGATTATTTTTGCTTAAAGCCATTATTTTATTACAGTTTGCAAACTCATGATGCTTCTAATACTAGAATTCAATCTGCTTCATTACTTGAAATTTTGTAAAGATTTTTTTTTTCTCAACAGTGCTTGGATTACCTTCTGAATTGGACTTTATACACAAAATGTTGAGTAAATGTGGGATAATTTCCCTTCATATAAAAATTTTTAAGGATAACTGAAATTCTTCCAGATATAATTAAAATAGAAGATTTTTGACATCATTAAGAACTCATGAATTTGATTATATTTGATATGCTTCAATCAATTTATTATGAAATTATTTAATTCTTGTCCAAAGGAGCTCACTTAAAGTATCTCTTGAACTTTTTGATATTACTAAAGTTGTTTTTCCATTTCTATGCTTTATGGTATATCAAGTATTCTAGTATTATCATATTTACTAGCTTATTTCAAGTATTTGACATTTTTTTTAAGGACTCTGGTTTCTTTTAACAGTAAATGATACTCAGGAATCATGACGTGCATGTGATAAGACCTTGTTGCTAATACTTTGATCTTCATTCCTAGGCTTTTCTCAAGGAACATCTGAGAAATGTGTATTTTCACAATATGAAAATAAGTCACATATTCATGCTAGCATTTATATTTTAAATTTAACCAAACAATATATTTTCTAAATTTTTATTTTATACTTAAATCTCCATTTTCTTGTGCTGAAAATACTGACACCTGTCATTAATATAACCTTATTTAGTTTTAGTTGACAATATATTTGTGATAATCCAAAAATAAGAACACAAGGTGGGAGGAAGGATGAATTAGGAGTTTGGCATTAGCAGATACAAACGACTATGTATAAAATATAAAACCAGCAAGATCTAATGTATAACACAGGAAACTTTATTCAAAATCTCATAACAAAACGTAACAGAAAACATCATGGAAAGGATATATATGTGTGTGTGTGTGTATTTTAATGTCTCAACTAGGGCTTTCCTGGTGGCTCAGATGGTAAAGAATCTGCCTGCAACCCGGGAGGCCTGGGTTCGATCCCTGGGTTGGGAAGATTCCCTTGAGGAAGGCATGGGCCTATGTAACCTTCTCCAGTATTCTTGCCTGGAGAATCTTCACAGATAGAGGAGTCTGGTGGGCTACAGTCCGTGGGGTCACAAAGAATCAGACATGACTCTCTCATGTATGTATAT
>ML661398.1:14309-27680 GCA_007570785.1 Antilocapra americana | reverse complement strand
CTTTCTTATATCAAAATTTCCTGCAAAACCACAGCAGCCATGATGCTATGGTACTGATATAATGGAAAAGAAAAGAGAATTCAGAAATAAATTTAATTGATTTCTTACTAAGTTTCCAAGATAATTCATTGGAGGGAAAAGCCTAATCAAAAATGTGTAAAATGTTTGAGTGGACACTTGACCAAAGTATAAATATCTATGCTTAACTACTTAGTGGTGTCCCACTTTTTGTGACCACATGGACTGTAGCCCGCCAGGCTCCTCTGTCCATGGGGCTTTTCCAGTCAAGAGTACTGGAGTGGGTTGCCATGCCCTCCTCCAGGGGATCTTCCCAAACCAGTGATTGAACGCAGGCCTCCGCATTGCAGGCAGATTATAGTCTGAGCCACCACAGTAGTCTGAGCCACCAAGAAAGCCCTAGTTAAGACTTTAAAATGCAATGATACCACTAGTCATGAAGGAAATACAAGTTATAACCAAAAATGAAATGGAACTCCATACCCATTAGAATGACTCTAACAAATAAGACAGAGATTAAACCATGTTGACAAGCATATGGAGACAGAGAATCTTCATATATTTCAGCCAGAACTGTAAATGGCACAATCACTTTATAAAATATTTGAATTTTTTGTTAACAAATTAAACACAAAACTACCATACTACTTATAAATTATTTCCTAGGTACCTACTTAAGAGAAATAAAACATGTCCACATAAAGACATGTACTTGAATATTGATAGCAGCATGACTCATGCCCTCCCCTGAGTAGATAGCCAAATGTGATGTTGTCGTACAGTTGAATACGGTTCGGCAATAAAAAAGAACAAAATATGAACACATGATACATCATGCAAGAACTTTTAAAAAAATTATGTCAAGTGAAAGAAGCCAAATTTAAGAGACCACTTATTGTAGGTTTCCATTTATATGCTGCTGCTGCTGCTGCTAAGTCTCTTCAGTCGTGTCCGACTCTGTGCGACCCCATAGACGGCAGCCTGTCCAGGCTCTTCCATCCCTGGGATTCCCAGGAAAGAACACTGGAGTGGGTTGTCATTTCCTTCTCCAATGCATGAGAATGAAAAGTGAAAGTGAAGTCATTCAGTCGTGTCTGACTCTTTGCGACCCCATGGACTGCAGCCCACCAGGCTCCTCCGTCCATGGGATTTTCCAGGCAAGAGTACTGGAGTGGGGTGCCATTGCCTTCTCCCCATTTATATGAAATGTTAAGAAAAGGCAAATGTACAGAAGCAGATAATAGTAGTTGCCAATATTTGTAGAAGAAATAGGGATTAACTGCAATTGTAAATGGGTATGAAAAATCTTAACAGGGTGGGTGAAAAATCTTAACAGGGTGGGTGAAATCAATCTAAAACAGATTTATAGTGATGATTTTAAAACTCAGTAAAACTATAAAATATTTAAATGCATATTTTAAATAAATTTTCTGATATGTAAACTATATTTTAATAAAATTGTTGAAATAGAATGAAACCTCCCACAGAGATTATACATTTATCCAATTTTACTTTATGCTGTTTAAAGTTCTATTACTCTGTGTATATAAACAGCTTCTTATGTCTTGATCGTCTCTCCATATTTCCTCTTTTTCTAGTAAGATTGTTTGCTATAACATATAGTTTTACTGAAGTTAGTTAGTGATACCATATTTATTCTCTTTAATGGTTGCTTAACATATGATAATTTATTATTTTACTATCAAAATTTCTGCATGCTCATTTTTAACATGTTTTTTTTGTATGCTGCATACAGTTGTCCTTTTGGTGTGGTGTGTTCTTCTTTGTATTTTCATTAGAGTTTTTGCATTATTTACATATATCTTAATTACTGGTGTATTTAGGATTGCATCTGGGGTTCACTGGTGGCTCAGACAGTAAAAAAAATATGCCTACAATGCAAGGGACCAAGTTTGAGCTCTGGGTCAGGAAGATCCCCTGGAAAAGGGAGTGGTTACCCACTCCAGTATTCTTTTCTTTCTTTCTTTATTTAAATGTATTTCTTTTTAATTGAAGGATAATTGGTTTACCATATTGGTTTGATTTCTGCCATACATTAACATGAATTAGCCATAAGTGTACATATGTCCCCTCCCTCTTGAACCTCCCTCCCATCTCCCGCCCTTTCCCAGCTGTCTAGGTTGTTATAGAGCCCCAGTTTGAGTTTCCTGAGTCATATAGAAAATTTCCACTGGCTATCTATTTTACATATGGTTGTGTATATAATTCCATGCCAGTATTCTTGCCTTGAGAATTCCATGGACAGAGGAGCTTGGTGGGCTATAGTCTATGGGGTCGCAAAGAGTTGTACGTGACTGAGTGACTAACACTTTCATTTGCAAATGATTTATTAGTGTGCTTATCAATTTCCAAACAGTAAAAGGTCTTCAAGTTCTTTGAATATGTTTAATCACCACTTTCTTTTGTGACACTGTGGTCAAGTATTTAAATATTTACTATTTTAAAACCTGTAAGATAGTTTCAACATTTGTTCTCAATTCCACTCACTGTGTATTACATCATAGTCATAGTTCTTTTCTTCTGGAGCTAAGCACTTGTATCAATAATAAATACTGGTTTTCCAAAGTTCTTAATATCTCCAAAATTACCTGTCTCTTCTCTCCACTGTCCTGCCTGATGATCCATACAGGGGTGGGGGAGGTGGAACGGGGTGGGGGTTGTTTCCAGAATCTCTGGTAATTTTTTTGTATTGTGAAAGATTATGTGCAAAGTTATCATTAAAATAAAGTACATGTCCTTTGAAGACTTGTTTTTATTAAGGTTTTACTCTTATATTAGGTTATTGCAGTACAAATTGATTTGTAAAAGTGTTACTCCTTTTATATGGTATTTTTTAATAGCCTTTATAGCAAAGTATGAGCACATGCCTGATTGATATTATACGAAAGATATGTGATAAAACTGACTACTTAAGGCATTGATTTCAAGACCAAATTTTAACTGCATTGCTGTTTAGTTGCTCAGCTATGTCCAACTCTTCGTACCCCCATGGACTGCAGCATTCCAGGCTTCCCTGTCCTTCACCATCTCCCAGAGTTTACCCAAAATCATGTCCGTTGAGTTGGTAATGCCATCCAACCAACTCATCCTCTGTCGATCACTTCTCCTCCTTCCCTCAATCTCTCCCAGCATCAGGGTCTTTTCCAATAAGTCAGTTCTTCTCATCAGGTGGCCAAAGTATTGGAGCTTCAGCTTCAGAATCAGTCCTTCTAATGAATATTCAGGATCGATTTCCTTTAGAAGTGATTGGTTTGATCTTGCAGTCCAAGAGACTCTCAAGAGTCCTCTCCAAGGCCACAGTTTGAAAGCATCAGTTCTTCAGTGCCCAGACTTCTTTATGGTCCAACTCTCACATCCATATATGACTACTGGAAAAACCAGAGCTTTGACTATAGGGACCTTTGTTGTCAAAGTAATGTCTCTGCATTTAATATGCTGTCTAGTTTTGTCATAGCTTGTCTTTCAATGAGCAAGTGTCTTTCACTTTTGTAACTGCAGTCATCATCTGCAGTGATTTAGGAGCCCAAGAAAATTAAGTCTGTCAGTTTCCATTTTTTCCCCATCTATTTGCCATGAAGTGATGGAACCAGATGCCATGATCTTCATTCTTTGAATGCTGAGTTTTAAGCCAGCTTTTTCCACTCTCTTCTCCCAGCAATCTTGATTCTAGCTTGAGCTTCAACCAGCCTGGCATGTTGCATGAGGTACTCTTCATATAAGTTAAATAATAAGCAGGGTGATATATACAGCCTTGTCATATTCCTTTCCCAATATTGAACCAGTCCATTGTTCCGTGTCTATTTCTAACTGTTGCTTCTTAAACTGAATGTAGGTTTCTCAGGATGCAGATAAGGTGGTCTGGTATTCCCATCTCTTTAAGAGTTTTCCAGTTTGTTGTGATCCACATAGTCAGAAACTTTAGCATAAAGTAGTCCATGAAGCAGTAGTAGATGTTTTTTTTTCCTGAAATTCTCTTGCTTTTTCTATGATCCAATGCATTTCTTTTCTGCCTCCACACCTTCAATAATTTCATAGTAAGATATCCTACAAAGAAATTGTGAGTCCAAGCCAAGTTGAGGAGATATTTTTCCCTGTACCAAGGAATTGCTATTGCACTGAAGTCAGCTTTCTAAAGAAAAAGTGGTAGCAAAAGTGAGGAAAATCTCATCAGAGTTTACTAAATGTATCATCTGAAAATAGTGACATGGGATTTTGAAATTTTATTTAGTAATTCTTAAATGTACCACCATAGATATATTCTGAGACTATGGCCTCAGACAAACAAGAAGTTTGTGAGAAGCTCCTCCATAATATTTATATGCATAGGGATTTGTTTTATAACTAAGTCAAAATATAATGTTTTACCTTATGAACTGCTTTTCAAATGCATATTTCCTGAAAATGTCTCTAGTGTAAAAGGTAAACATTATATATTTCATTAATTTCCATTGTATAAATTCTGAAACTAGTTGCTATGTGCTTGACAAATGCTTTGAAACAAGCACTTAGCTAGTATGAGTAAACAAATCTCTTGAGTATATTGCTCTTTATACACAATATATTATAAAAAAGCCTGTTTATCATTATAAACTGATTATCTTAATAGGCAACATAYGCCTACAAATTTAGAGCAATGTCATTTTAATAATAAGTCCCAATGTACAGAACTTGTTAATTAAATACCAAATAATTGCTAAGATTACTAAATAACATTTAATTAACACACTAATTGATATTATAATTTTCTCTCTTTGTTTTATGTTTAAAAAATTGCCTATAGACATATGTCCAAAAAGAAAAGAAAGGATATTATTTTTCAGTCCTGACCAACTCTTTGTGATCTCATACTGCAGCATGCCATTCTTTCCTATCCTTCACCATCTCCAGAATTACCTCAAACTCATATCCATTGAGGTAGTGATGATATCTAAACATCTCATCATCTTCTACCTCTTCTCCTTTTGCCTTCAAACTTTCCTAGCATCAGGATCTTTTCCAGTGAGTCAGCTCTTCTCATTAGGTGGCCAAAATATTGTAGCTTGAAATTCAGCATCAGTCCTTCCAATGAATATTCAGGATTGATTTCCTCTAGGAATGACAGTTTGATCTCCTTGCTTTCCAAGGGACTCTCAACAGTCTTCTCCAGTGCCACAGTTCAGAAGCATCAATTCTCCAGTGCTCAGCCTTCTTTGTGATCCAACTCTCACATCTCTACATGACTACTGGGAAAAACAAACAAACATTGCTTTGATTATACGGACCTTTGCCAGCAAAGTAATGTCTCTGTTTTTGAATATGCTGTCTAGGTTTGTCATAGCTTTCCTTCCAAGAAACAAGGCTGTTCTAATTTCAAGCCTGTAGTCACAATCCCCAGTGACTTCTGAGCCCAAGAAAATAAATCTGTCCCTGTTTCCACTTCTCCCCAGTCTATTTGCTAAGAAGTGATAGGACCAGATACCATTATCTTAGCTTTTTGAATGTTGAGATTTAAACCAGCTTTCTCACTCTCCTCTTTCATTTTCATCAAGAGGCTCTTTAGTTCCTCTTCACTTTCTGCCATTAGAGTGGTGTCATCTGCACATCTGAGGTTGTTGATATTTCTCCCAACAATCTTGATTCCAGCTTTTGATTTATCCAGCCTGGCATTTTGCATGATATAATGTGCATAGAAGTTATATCAGCATGGTGACAATAGACAGTCTTGTCATACTCCTTTTCCAAATTTAAACCAGTCAAACGTTCCAGGTAAAGTTCTAACTATTTCTTCATGACTTGCGTACAAGTTTCTCAGGAGACAGGTAAGGTGGTTTAATATTTCCATCTCTTTCAGAATTTTCCAAAGTTTGTTGTGATTCACACAGTCAAAGTCTTTAGCATATTTAATGAAGCAGAAGTAAATATTTTTTCTAAATTCCCTTGCTTTTTCTATGATCCAATGGAGATGGGCAATTTGTTCTCTGGTTTCTTTGCTTTTTCTAAATCTAGCTTGTACATCTGGAAAAATTAAACCTCATCTTAAATTCCAGATGGTTTTAATAGTGCTGGGTGTTGAACATTAACAGACTAACACAGGTAACGTTCCATTAACTAAAACATCTGGACAACTTATAAAAGCGTAAACTAACATGGGTAAATTATATGTAAGTTCTAATTTGTGAAGTATGCACAAAGTACAGAAGAGTTCATAAATAAGAGCCTCACTATTGTAAAATACTTCATTAACACTTTCTGTAGCCCATATAGAAACTCATAGCTGGGACAGATTGTTTGTTCTTCCACCGATATGAAGCACATTCTTCCTTTATACATCCACACTTTAAAAGCCTCAAATTTTAATCCTGCTAGGTAACTAATGAATTCTCAATTGTTTTTTGAAAATTTTCTTAGAAGCAAATTGAATTTATATATTTTGAGAAAGTAAAATGTAATATTAGGAAAAAAATCCACACACAAAAAGAAACACACATGCACATAGGCATACACATATAAATGGTACACACTGATTTTTCTGAAATGTTGAATTTGATCAATAAAATACACCAACACTGATTATATGTTCTCTCTTTATTTCCTGAATATTTTTTTTTGCATGTATGATTCTTTGGGAAATGAGAATTCCCAAACTGGGTTTCTTCGGGAAATTTATGAGTAAATTAAAATATATGATTATTTAAAATATAAAAATGTTGGAATTTAGTGAGAAATAGTTGGTTTATTTCAAAAGCAGTGATGGCACAAGTGGATATAACTTAAATAAAAAAATGCTTATTTATGTTATCTACTACATTGCATTTTGGAATATTAAGTTATTTTATGTAAAACTGAAAAATAAAATCTTAGAAGAAACCTTAGGACACATGTATTACAGATTAAAATAAAGCAATCTACTCTGCAAAAAAGAAACCACTATAAATTCATGTGCTTCAGTTCAGTTCAGTCAGTCAGTGGTGTCCAACTCATTGCAAACCCATGAATCACAGCACTCTAGGCCTCCCTGTCCATCACTAACTTCCTGAACCCACACAAACCCATGTCCATTGAGTCGGTGATACCATCCAGCCATCTCATCTTCTGTCGTCCCCTTCTCCTCCTGCCCTCAATCTTTCCCATCATCAGAATCTTTTACAATGAGTCAGCTCTTCGAATCAGGTGGCCAAAGTATTGCAGTTTTAGCTTCAACATCAGTCCTCCCAATGAACACCCGGGACTGATCTCCTTTAGGATGGACTTGTTGGATCTCCTTGCAGTCCAAGGGACTCTCAAGAGTCTTATCCAACACCACAATTCAAAAGCATCAATTATTTGGTGCTCAGCTTTCTTCACCATCTAACTCTCACATCCATACATGAGCACTGGAAAAACCATAGCCTTGACTATATGGATCTTTGTTAGCAAAGTAATGTCTCTGCTTTTTAATATGCTGTCTAGGTTGGTCATAACTTTCTTTCCAAGGAGTGAGCGACTTATAATTTCATGGCTGCAATCACCATCTGCAGTGATTTTGGAGCCCAAAAAATAAAGTCAGCCACTGTTTCCACTGTTTCCCCATCTATTTGGATGCCATGATCTTAGTTTTCTGAATGTTGAGCTTTAAGCCAACTCTTTCACTCTCCTCTGTCACTTTCAACAAGAGGCTCTTTAGTTCTTCTTCACTTCTGCCATGAGGGGCCTTTGAAAGTGGGAATTAATCCAAAAGTCAAATTCTCTTCAATTTTACTAAGCATGAAGTAGTTAAGAGTACCTTATAAAAAGGTCCTTTCATCCAGGTTGGAGATAGTTTCTTAAAGTATGTGTTTTTCCAGTCTTGATTGCAGGTCATGTGTGAGGCATCTGATCTTCAAAGAAAGATTACTGAGATAAGCTTCAGAAACAAACCTAGAGTGTCCTTTAATAATTTAATTAAATTTTAGATTAATATACCTTAACAGCAAAGAAATGTCCAGGAAATAGTCTTAGTAGATGCAGACCTCCAGTAACATTAATATTCATTGGGATTTAACATTCATTGAAACATCTTTTTCTCCCTAAAATCACCTTCATTTTTACCAAATATAACCAAATTAAGACTTGTTTGTGATAGAGATATGGTCTCAATAGACTTGGCCTGATGATTTATATAACCATAATTGTTCATAGACCTTTTTGCTTTGCTGAAACTTTTATAAAGTCTTGGACTGAACTTTTAAAATAAAACTTTTCACGGATAGGAAATTCATGCCAAAAGCTTATCACAGACTTTGCCTAAGAAACCTAATTATCCCTTCTCAAAGTCTCAAAAATTCCTTGAGATTTCTGTGCATGCTAATAAGATAACCTTCCTAACTTATCAAACAAGGCTATACTGCAAATTAAGGGTTCCCAGTCTCTGGAGGGTTCAGATAGAGAGAAAAGATAAATGTTTCAATTTATTTACAAAATACAATTTTACCAAATTACTGTCATAATTAGTTTGAGGGGAAGGTTTTTCTTACACCTGGAAAACACAGATTCAACCCAGTAGTTTTTCAGATAGATGCTATAAAAGTTATAAGCATATTCTCCAATTCATTCAGTCCTTTTGCTAACCTTTGTGAAGTCATTGGGTTTTGCATTAGAATCCTTACCTAGTTCAGAAACTGACATTCATCCAAAAGTCTTCTTTTAATCTTCTTTAAGAGAAGATATTTTTGTGAAACTTGGTTAGTGCTATGACAATGTTTTGAGATGGTAACTACAATTATGATTCATAACATTTTACCCAAACATATCAGAATTTTAGGCACTCCATATAGTTTCTAGGATATCTATATTAGTAACATTTACAATACAATATAACTTGAGACTTATTACTCACTTGACAATACTTCCCATGTAACTAAATTCTGTATACAAAATGAACCTAATTAGTGTAATATCTCTCTTTGGGATGTTTCAAGGGCCCTCTGAAGCATCCTAAAGTTAACTAGAAATCTTCTTCATTAGAATGATTTAGGAAGTTTTGTCAACAAATATCAAAAATGTTTAGAACAGTCAGATAGGATTATAGGTCATTGTGAAACAATAGCTACTCACTTAGCCAAATTAACAATAAAGGCTTTCAGAAAAGATCACTTAAGAGATAAAGAAACTTAAATCTATTATCAAAGGCAGTTCAATATCTGAAGAAAAGGTGTCATCTTAACAGAGAGAAAAGCGAAATCCCAGTTTTTGCTCCTGCTTACTTTATTTAAAAGATAGACTTAATTAAATTTATTTTAAACTTAAACCATGTACAAAATTCTTTTCTCTTGGTTCACTTTCTGTACCCATTACTTTGTTTTTCCATCCTGAAAAGCCACCTGTAAGTCAGGCTTACTTCCTTTTCCCTTCAAAAAATGTAATTCCATTCCTCATACCTTCTTTACTGAAAACACACTCCCTACTTTCCTTAAGCAGCCAAGAACTGACACTTATATTAGCCTTTTTATGATTGGTGAGCAGAAATACCAGTGGTAATTTCTAAAACTTTGATTTCTTAGAGAGAATATTTTACGATGGCACCAAACATCATTCATTTTTAGTACCAAATCTCTTTAGCTTCTCTATAAGAGGAAATTAGTGTTCAGTTATAAATGTTTGAAGATCTTATTTTATTGGGAAATAAACTAGCTATTCAATAGACTTCCAACACTTAGTTTAGCACAACCCTTAGAAATTCAAGTATCCCAATCTGGAGAGACAATTTTAGACAGACATTCCTAAAGCATAATAATTCTTAATAGAGTTTATCTAAAAGCTCATATCTCATTTACATTGTTTTAGAAGTTTCCTCACTCAAGGTAATTTTCCTGTTGACAAACTTGTAACAGATATAATAATATTTAATTTATATTAAACCTAGGTACAGTGGAAATATTCTGCTTAATCTTAATTACTCTTAAACATGTCTATTTTAGCTAAATCAAACAGACATTAATATCAGGTATTTAATACTGAATATTTCCCAGCTCACCTGAACCCCAAATTCATTTAGGTTGATTTTTTTTTTTTGTATTTAGAATTATTTGACTTGTAAGTGCTTACTTTTCTTTTTTTTTTTAAAGCCAATTAGATTAGAGCCCATTTACAAACTGATCTCAGCAATCAGCAATATTATCTGAAAAGCAAAGACACACAGACACATACATATATCCAAAAAGACACAAGAGATCCTGTAGCTTTGTTTTTCAAACTTAGTTATGAATCAGATATTGCAATACAAAACTCACTAGATGGAACAGTGGTTGGAATAAGATTTTAAAAGGCTTTGTCTTCCCTGCCCCTTCTTTTTATTTTGGTTTCAGAAATTAGAGATGGTCTAAATAAGTAAGTGATCCAGAGAGCTCTGGTCTAAAGGTATAAGAAGAGTTATTTCCTCAGGGCAATAATTTTTAAAGAGATTTTTTTTTCTTTCAGTTTTCTCTTGAGTCTAAAAAATATTGTGAGCACATTGCCTCACCACCACCCCCCCCAAAGAAAAAAACGAACTGTGGTCATAGTTTATAGCCAAAATTTAGTCCAGATAGTGCTCAAATTGGCCCTTATAACACAGGCAGGTTGGTCCCATCAAGGATTGTTCCTCTAGGGTAGTGGGGGGTTCTTAGTTTGATCAGCCCCAGGCTGTTGATTACAGGAGGAAGTCTTGGATATAAGGGAAATTCAGTCCACTTTCTTATCCTATATCAATAAAGATATAATATTTTTAGGCCATTTTTCTTGTCATCAGATCATAGCTATAGACTGACAAGTAAAAAAAAAATGTTTTTTTCCCAAGGGGTTCCCAGGTGAAGTGTGGAACCTTAGAGTGAGCAATTCCCATGTAAACTCGAGCAGTTTGTATAAGATGTCTGTGTGCTCAAATCACACCAACAAAACAAAACCAGAACCTCACCAGCCAGGAGTCACACTCCAAATGAAACAAAAGGCAAAGAGATGCCCAGAAATAAAAAAAAACAAATGGCATAAATGTCAAATGTGACTTGCCAGTTCCACTAGACCTGTGACCTGGCAGAGTCAGTGCTAGCAGACTTTTTTTTTAGTTCTGGTAGTTTCAAGCAATTTCTTGTTGGTTTCCTGTGAAGAAGTTACTCTATCATTTCCTCTTTTAGAAGTGTTAGGTAGCTAGAATAAGAAAAAGGAGTCCAAAATGGCAGTGGACAAACAAAGGTAAAGCCAATGAAAATGGAACAAAAGAAAATCTGAGGATTGGAGTGAAAACCTCAAGTAAAACAAACAGCCCTCCTGGCTAGCCCAATTTACATAGGGCAGGCTCAGAGGGAGGAGACAAAAACGAATAAAAAGACAAAGCCAAGACAAATTGAGGCCTCTCCTTTTGAGTCAGCCCACCCTCATGCCTCAAGGGTGTACTACATTTTACTTGCCAAATAAAATTGAGTTGTAACCGAGCTGTGACACTTGTCCACCATTTCAAATCTTTGCTGTGGTGAGACAGAACCGAGGAAATTACACACTCCCCTGATATATCTGGTGTCATTTATTGGATTTAACCTGGCTGAAAGAACTTCAGCTTGGCCCCCATGAAGTGGAGGCCAAGGACAACAGAAGTTCAACTCAGGGAAAGCTCATGCTGTGGAAGCTGAACATGAAAGAAACCCAGCACTGTGGAAGTGACAAGAAGACTAGCATGATGGAAACCAGGACAACAGAAACAAATTTGGCAGAAAGCTCATGTTGCTGAGTCTCAGATTCCGAAGACCTCCAGTTAAGGTAGAAGGTCTGGGTCTCTATGGCTGGTATGACATAAGGCTAACAAAATCTTAATTCTTTTACAATTTCTTGCTTCTTGTTTCCTCAAAACCCCTGCAAACAGGCAAGTGGCAGTGGGTGCAACTGAGGGACTCTGGAAGATGCTACTTCTCTGTGTGTCCCAAAATCTCCATTATCTGCTGTGTCCTAGTAGCTGTTGCCTAAGTGGATGAGGAATCTTCTGTCCTTAGCCCCCTTTGTGCCAAGGATCAGGCCAATGAAAACTGTGGGCATAGGTCAGGCATTTAGCAGTTTTTCTGTCAGGTTATGAAGGGAATTCTTTGGCAAGGTTTTCCCACTGCTTTTTCCTCCTGTTTTTCAGCTCTTCTCTCCATCTATGCCACTGTTTGATTGGGCAGGTCATCGTCTTTCCATTTCTGAAAGCTGTGTTTGAAACTGTTTACCTAAGATTGGGACTCAAACCCACGTGACAGAGACTCTGTCTTATGCTTAGTCACTTAATTATATCTAACTGGGACTTGAACCTGGCAAAAATACATGGTGCCTAGTTTCAGGACCTAATGAAGCTCAGGTTCTTGATGTCTCATTGCAAAAATTCAGTGAGAGAGGTAGACTTGTTCTGATTCAGAGAGAAGTGCAGTCCACAGAGTGTGTGCCATTGCAGAGGGTGTATGCAGCAGCCATGAAATGTGGTGTGGCTAAATGAGCTGGGTGATTTCATATGCTAATAATGAATGGGAGGATCATTCCAACAATTGGGGAACCACAAACTCCTTGATCTTTTGATAGTGCTTTGAAACTTTCATTATACCTCTGGATGTGTCACTTAGCTTGCAGACTGAGGATCAAGGTTTAGTTGAATTTGACTTGTCTGCCATCTTGTACACATTTGATTTTAATTGGTTTATGTTATGTCCTTGTGCTATGGCATTCTTTCAAAAGTTGTGCCTTGCCCAATTCCATCCTGTTTCACGCTCTTTTCCTGAGCCCCATCCAGTCCCACAGTGTTGCCTCTACAATCTTCTGGCAGAACAACCAGAATATAGCTGACCTTTGGGAGGGAAATACTGTATAATATCCAATTCCTCTAGAGATTCAGGCCTTCATCTTCCATGTTACTTACAACATGTGGGAAAATAGCACCTCTCAGTGGGCCCACTAGGTGGATGACACCCTATTAAAATGCCTGTTCAAAAGCTCATCTGTTGGTGGTATCCCTTCAAGGACAATTGGGTTTCAGGGATAATGTTTATCAATTTTGAGAGTTAGCCCTGCAGGCCATTTGGGCCAAAACCCTTACCACCCTTCTCCTGAAGTTGCAAACATACCCCCCAGATCAAATCTCCAGTCCACTTTTATGGAACACCTGGGCTGTTGCCTCTTATCAATTTGTTCTTAAGCCACTTACTAACTCCTACAACCAGGATCCTGCCCCCTTGTAGACAATACCCCGCTTATTAAGAAAATACTCTTAATGCACCTTACAGGACCAGATAACCCACTCCTTTGTCATTACTTCTGTTATTACCTAAAGTGGGTCTATGGCAATTCAATGTTTACTGTTGAAAACACCCTAAACTGCTCTTATCTAGGACTAGGGGAAGAAAT
>ML661398.1:0-14299 GCA_007570785.1 Antilocapra americana | reverse complement strand
TCCTGTCCCAATGTGCATCAGACATGAGGATAAAGTTACAACAGCTATAGGAGCAGGACCCTGCTGCCCCTTTAGATGAGGTGGTCCAGACAGCCACCGATGCCTTGTATATCAGAGAACAGGAGAGGGAGGCCAAGGCCTAGGAGAGGGAGAAAACAAAAGGGACAAGACATGCACAGATACTGGCCACCCTCCAAGTAAGCCTTATGGCAAACCCTGAGTCCTTGAAGGACAAGGCAAGAGGCAAATGTCTAATCTTTAGACAGGCAGGATATTGAGCCAAATAATGTCCAAACCATGTCATGTCTCCTAAAAGGCCTTGCTACAAATGCCATCAGCTGGGACACTGGGTAGCACCCTACACTCAGGACCCAAGAGCCTCAAGGTCAAGCACCAAGCCTTCCCTCATGATTGTTCAAGAGGTCTGAAATGGCCTGCTCTAGCCAGCCCGCCTGTCACAGATAACCATCACAGGGCTGGAGCCAAAGGTGCAACTGGATGGGGCAGGTGGGTTGGAGAATTTCTTGGTTGACACAGGGGTCACCTACTCTGTCTTGACCTCCTATTCCAGAGTATTCTCTCCCAAAAGCTGTACTATTTTGGGTGCTACAGGAAAAACAACTAATAAAAAGATTCACTCAAGCACTTTTTTGTTGCTAGGATGGACATATATTTACTCACCAGTTTCTGGTGTTTCCTAAGTGTCCTACTCCCTTTCAAGGAAGAGATCTCTCCTTGCCTTTGGAATCTTGCAGCTATTGCAGTCCTAATAGAAGATGCTTTAAAACTCTCTCTTGGGAGCAAACTAACTACATTTACCAGTCACCAAGTGAAACAACTCCTGAATGGGAGAGCCATTTATGGATTTAAGGATAAGGAGGTGGTGAAAAAAATACTGCTCCATGAAATCATTCTGAGATTTGGTCTGCCCAGGTCATTACAAAGTGACATTGGGACTTCATTTTCTCCTAAAGTCACCCAAGGGAGCTTTAAAGCATTGGGCATTACTTACTATCTCCATTTTGCCTAGAGGCCTCAGTCTTCAGGAAAAGCAGAAAGAGGCAATCAATTCTTAAAATGAGTGATAGAAAAGTTAACCCAGGAGACTTCCCTGGGATGGAAGGAGGCATGATGAATAGCTCTCCTACACACCCATATGGCCTCTAAGAAACAGGTTTGTCTTAGTCCTTATGAGATGCTATTTGGGAGATCTTTTGATTGTGTCAATGACCTCTTCCTAGATCCAGAGGCTCAGATCTTCTGGTCTTATACCATGGCCATTGTGAAATCCCAACTAGAAATACACTTCTGTGGTGTCAACCAAGACCCAAAAAAGTCTAAAGATCCACTACTATATGCTGCAGAGACTCAAGTCTGGAAAGATGGGCCCCCAAAGTCTCAACTCAAGCCCACATGGAAGGACCCCTACTCTGCAATACTTTCTACCCCCACAGCATTCTCAGTACCAGGACACAACCCTTGATTCACTACTCACGAGTCAAAACATGGAAGAAAACAGAAGAAGACACTTGATACACCTGTCGACAAGCTATAGCATGCAGTGCCAATTCAATAAGGATACATAAAACTACACCCGACCACAGAAAATATTACTCACCCTTAGATGAGCACCACTATATGGACTCTGAGGCTTGATGCTGGCAAGAGGGCTCCCCTTGCTAGTTGGGCAAGAGGGCCTAATACCCCTTGTCATCCCAGCTCAGCAGGAAGTAGCCAGAGAGACTTTCAAACCTCTACTCCCAAAGAATTGGGCCTCCCATAATGGTGGCTTCATGGCGCTGGAGTGACCGTGAGGAGATACCCCACGTCCAAGGTCAGAGAAACCCCAGAAAAATGGTAGGTGCTGGAGTGGTGGCTGCGTGGCAGTGGAGAAGCTGTGAGGAGATACCCCACGCCCAAGGGCAAGGGGAAAGCCCCAGAAAAATGATGGGAGGGGCAAATTCATGTTTAGAATCAAACTATATTCCCGCCAGAGGGCTAAAAAAACCTTGTGCACACCAGGAATCAGGAACCCCACAGAGACTGAGATAGAACTATGTCTGAGTGTCTCCTGTGGAGGTATGGGTCAACAGTGGACTGCCACAGGGACAGGGGCTCTGGGTGCAGCAGACTTGGGGATGGCATAAGCCCTTTTGGAGGAGGTCACCATTAACCCCATCATAGAGCTGCCATAACTTACACAGGACTGGGAAATGTCTTGGGAGGCACAAACAGAACCTTGTCTGCACCAGGACCCAGGAGAAAGGAGCAGTGACCCCAAAGGGACTGATCCAGACTTGCCGAGGAGTGTCCAGGAGTCTTCAGCTGAAGCGTGAGTCCGTGGTGGCCTGCTGCATGGTTGGGGGCAGCGAGTGTAGCAGCAGGTGCATGGGATCTTTTGAAGAAGGTCACCATTGTCTTCAATACCTCCATCATGGTTTGGCCCCAGGTAAACAGCAGGGTAGTTTACTACCCTGGTGGCTCAGAGGTTAAAGCGTCTACCTGCAATGTGGGAGACCTGAGTTCGATCCCTGGGTCAGGAAGATCCCCTGGAGAAAGAAATGGCAACCCACTCCAGTATTCTTGCTTGCAGAATCCCATGGACAGAGGAGTCTGGTGGGCAACATTCCACAGGGTCATAAGGAGTCGGACATGACTGAGCGACTTCACTTCACTTCAAACGGCAGGGAGGGAGCACAGCTCCACCCATCAACAGAAAATCGGATTAAAGATTTACTGAGCAAGGCCCTGTCCATCAAAACAAAACCCAGTTTCCCCCTCAGTCAGTCTCTCCCATCAGGAAGTTTCAATAAGCTTCTTATCCTTCTCCATCAGAGGGAAGACAGAATGAAAACCACAATCACAGAAAAGTAACCAATATGATCACATGGAACAGAGCCTTGTCTAACTCAATGAAACTATGAGCCATGCTATGTAGGGCCACCTAATACAGACGGGTCATGGTGGAGAGTTCTGACAAAACATGGTCCACTGGAGAAGGGAATGGCAAGCCACTTCAGTATTCTTGCCTTCAGAACCCATGAACAGTATGAAAAGGCAAAAAGATAGGACACTGAAAGATGAATTCCCTGGGTTGCTAGGTACCAAATATGCTACTGGAGATCAGCAGAGAAATAGCTCCAGAAAGAATGAAGAGATGGAGCCAGAAAAAAACCAATACCCAGTTGTGGATGTGACAGGTGATAGAAGCAAAGTCTGATGCTGTAAAGAGCAGTATTTCATAGGAACTTGGAATGTTAAGTCCATGAATCAAGGCAAATTGGAAGTGTTCAAAAAGGAGATGGCAAGAGTGAACATTGACATTTTAGGAATCAGCAAGTTAAAATGGACTGTAATAGGTGAATTTAATTCAGATGACCATTATATCTACTACTGTGGGCAAGAATCCCTTAGAAGAAGTAGAGCAGCCATCATAGTCAACAATAGAGTCTGAAATGCTGTAGTTGAATGCAATCTCAAAAACAATAGAATGATCTCTCTTCATTACCAAGGCAAACCATTCAATATCATGGTAATGCAAGTTTATGCCCTGACCAGTAATGCTGAAGAAGTTGAAGGTTAATGATTTTATGAAGACCTACAAGACCTTCTAAAACTAACACCCCCAAAAATATGTCCCTTTCATTATAGGGGACTGGAATGCAAAGGTAGGAAGTCAAGGAACACTTGGAGTAACAGGCAAATTTGGCCTTGGAGTACAGAATTAAGCAGGACAAAGGCTAATAGAGTTTTTCCAAGAGAACACACTGGTCATAGCAAACACTCTTTTCCAACAACACAAGAGAAGACTCTACACATGGACATGGTCAATACCAAAATCATATTGATTATATTCTTTCCAGCCAAAGATGGAGAAGCTCGATAGAGTCAGCAAAAACAAGACTGGGAGCTAACTGTAGCTCGAATTATGAACTCTTTATTGCCAAATTCAGACTTAAATTGAAGAAAGCAGGGAAAACCACTAGACCATTTAGGTATGACCTAAATCCCTTATGGGTACAGTGGAAGTGAGACATATATTCAAGGGATTAGATCTGATAGATGGTGCCTGATGAACAATACATGGAGGTTTATGACATTGTACTGGAGACAGGGATCAAGGCCATCCAAAAGAAAAAGAAATGCAAAAAAAACAAAAACAAATGGTTGTCTGAGGATGCCTTACAAATAGCTGTGAAGAGAAGACAAGCAAAAATAAAGGAGAAAAGGAAAGATATACCCATTTGAATGCAGAGTTCCAAAGACTAGCCAGGAGAGATAAGAAAGCCTTCCTTACTGATCAGTGCAAAGAAATAGAAGAAAACAATAGAATGGGAAAGACTAGAGATCTCTTCAAGAAAATTAGAAATACCAAGGGAACATTTCATGCAAAGATGGGCTCAATAAAGGACAGAAATGGTAGGGACCTAACAGAAGTAGAAGATATTAAGAAGAGGTGGCAAGAATATACAGAAGAACTATACAAAAAAGGTCTCCATGACCCAAATAATCATGATACTGTGATCACTCACCTAGAGCCAGATATCCTGGAATGCTAAGTCAAGTAGGCCTTAGGAAGCATCAATAAGAACAAAGCTTTGGAGGTGATGGAATCCTAGTTGAGCTATTTCAAATCCTAGAAGATGATATTGTGAAAGTGCTGCACTCAATATGCCAACAAATTTGGAAAACTCAGCAGTGGTCGCAGGAGTGTAAAAGATCATTTTTCATTCCAGTCCCAAAGAAAGGCAATGCCAAAGAATGCTCAAATTACCGAACAATTGCACTCATATCATATGCTACCAAAGGAATGCTCAAAATTCTCCAAGCCAGGCTTCAAGAATACATGAATGGTGAACTTCCAGATGTTCAATGGTTTTAGAAAAGGCAGAGGAACCAGAGACAAAATTGCCTAAATCCGTTGGATTATCCAAAAAGCAAAAGAGTTCCAGAAATACTTCTATTTCTGCTTTATTGACTATGTCAAAGCCTTTGACTGTGTGGATCACCAGAAATTATGGAAAATTATTAAAGAGATAGAAATACCAGACTAAATGACCTGCCTCTTGAGAAATCTGTATGTAGTCAGAAAGCAGTAGTTAGGACAGGACATGCAACAATGGACTGATTGTAAATCAGGAAAGGAGTATGTCAATGCTGTATATTGTCACCTGCTTATTTAACTTATATGCAGAGTACATGATGAGAAACGCTGGGTTGGAAAAAGCACAAGCTGGAATCAAGATTGTCAGAAGAAATATGAATAAACTCAGAGATGCAGATGACACCACCCTTATGGCAGAAAGTGAAGAACTAAAGAGCCTCTTGATGAAAGTGAAAGAGAAGAGTGAAAAAGTTGACTTAAAGCTCACCATTCAGAAAACTATGATCATGGCATCTGTTCCCATCACTTCATGGCAAATAGATGGGGAAATAGTGGAAACAGTGACAAACTTAATTTTTGGGGGGGGCTCCAAAAACACTACGGATGGTGATTGTACCCATAAAATTAAAAAGCACTTACTCCTTGGAAGAAAAGTTATGACCAACCTAGACAGCATATTAAAAAGCAGACATTACTTTCCAACAAAAGTCTGTCTAATGAAGGCTATGTTTTTTTGCCAGTAGTCATGTATGTATGTGAGAGCTGGACTATAAAGAAAGCTGAGCACTGAAGAATTGAAGGTTTTGAACTGTGGTGTTGGAGAAGACTCTTGAGAGTCTCTTGGACTGCAAGGAGAACCAACCAGTCCATGCTAAAGGAAATCAGTCCTGAATATTCTTTGGAAGGACTGATATTGAAGCTGAAACTCAATTATTTCACCACCTGATGTGAAGGACTTACTCATTTGAAAAGACCATGATGTTGGGAAAGATTGAAGGTGGGAGGAGAAGTAGATGACAGAATGAGATGGTTGGATGGCATCACTGACTCAATGGACATGAGTTTGAGTAAACTCTGGGAGTTTGTGTTGGCCCAGGAGCCCTGGCATGTTGCAGTTCATGGAGTCACAAAGAGTCAGGCACAACTGAGTTACTGAACTGAATCTCTTGAGCAGGAAATGTTAGGTAGTTAGAATAGGAAAATGAGTCCAAAATGGCAGTGGACAAAGAAAGGAAAAACCCATTAAAATTGAACAAAAGAAAATCTGATGACCAGAGTGAGAACCTCAAGTGAAACAAACAACCCTTCTGGGTAGTCCAATTTACAATGGGCAGGCTCAGAGGGAGGAGACAAAAGAGGAAGCCAAGAGGGACTGAGGCCTCTCCTTTTGTGTCAGCCCACCCTCAGGCCTCAAGGGTGTACTATCCTTTGCTTGCCAAATAAAACTGAGCTGTACTGTTACACTGTAACTGTTAACACTGGTCCACCATTTCGTTGTGGTGAGACAGACTGGAGGAAATTTCACCCCCCCCCAAATCCAGAAATATCCTTCTAGATACCAGTCAAAGTAATCATGGCTGACATTTTCTAACTGTGTACACAAAAATATTAATTTTAAAATATCTAAAGAACCCCAATTTGGCCATTTTAGGTTGAGATCTCTTTTAGTATAATTTATCCAATTAACTAGGTACTTGCAATATGAGCTCCGTATGTATTGTACATAAATCTGGCTGGAGTGTTAGTCAGAGGCTGGCTTTCTAACACCACTTTGTTTCTCTTTTCGAGAGATTTTGTTTCCCATTTTACGCTGAATTTGTCAGGGATAAAAATCACTAGTGAACTTGTGTTGTGGGTCCATGTACTGCTTGTTAGCTTAACTCCTCTAGGAGTCACCCCAGATATGTTTCAGCTTGCCCTATGTGTCTCAGATTTTGTCTCTGGCAATCTAAAACCATCATGGCTGCTCAGGTTGCTGAATGACCAATTCTTATGTGTGACTCCTGGATGAGCAAGTATTTTAATTAATGAGTGAGTTTTCCTGTGTGACAGTTGCACAGTATGAGGACTAGGCCTCTACCACTCCTGTAAATTTCTCAGTCACCTGAGAAAGCCAAAACCAGCCAGGAGGAGTCTTGTCCCTTTTCTTCAGAACAAAGCTCTCATATATTCTCCTCACTTTTATCCTGGCAAATTCTATAATTGCAGTCAAATTGAGGAAATGTGTCAGATCAGCCTCTCACTGAATCACTCAGTCAAGACCATTCAGTCCCTGACAACAGACTTTCCTCAAAAAGGTCAAAATACTTAACATCTTTATGGCTTCTCCTGATTCTTGGGTTAAGTCGCCAACATTTTGCATGCCCCCTGGCCATTTTACCATGGATCAGATGGGTTTAAAATTAAAGATCACTAGTTGTTTTTCCCTCAGGCATATGGAAAAGAAGTTAATTGCTGCTCTTCCCTGGATCTGAGTGCTGATAATTTATCAGACTAAAGACACATTCCAGGTATTTAGGACAATGGAGCCAGATGTTTACTGAAAGCAAGACCAGAGTTTTACACTGACTGCCTAGTAAATTTCCACCTTAGTACTTCTATTATTTGAAATAAAATTCTGCCTGTGTGAGTGTTTGCATGTTCAAGGAGTTCATTCTTCTGCTTTGTGGATGAAACTTGGATTCTCGTTTCAACCTGATGCAAAGGACTGAATCATTGGGAAGGTCCCTGGTGCTGGGTAAAATTGAAGGCAAAAGGAGAAGAGGCAGCGGAGTCCAGAAATATACCCAGGTTCATATGGTCATTCAATTTATGATGAAGGAGGTAAAAGTACACAATGTGGAAAAGGCAATGTCTTCAGTAAACGATTGGGAAATCAAGACAGCTACATGCAGGAGAATGAAACTGGACCACTTTCTTTTTATATCATATACAAAAATAAACTCAAAACAGATTACACTTAATCAGATCCAAAAACCATAAAATTCCTAAAAGAAAATATAGGCATTATACTCTTTGACATTAGTCTTAGCAACAATTTTTTTGGGGGGGGGCTTTGTTTCCATAAGTAAGTAAAACAAAAGAAAAGTAAGCAAATGGAACTACATTAAATTAAAAATATTTGCACTGTGAAGAGGACAACTAAATAATATAAACGGGAGAAGATATTTGCAATTGATATATTTAATAAGGGGTTAATGTGCAAGATAAACAAAGATTTCTAAAACTCAATTTAAATTTAAAAATTCAATTAAAAATGGGTAGATAATTTGAATAGACATTTTCACAAAAACTATATAAAATTAGCTAACAGATTCATGAAAAGATGCTCTTTATCATTTATCATTCAAGAACACTCAAACCAAAACCACAATAATATACCATCTCACACCTGTTAGAATGGTCATTATCAAAATGACTAGAAATAACATGTGTTGGCAAGGAGGAGCAGAGCAACTAAGACAGCATTGGTGGTATGAAATGAAATGGTTTCTGCTCCAATCTCTACTAGGGAAGCAAGCCTTTTCCAAACGCAAATTATCTGAGCCCAGGTGAAACAAAACCAGCTATTTGGAAGCCATCAGCTACTTCTTCCCTGTTAAGCACTGAGGAGCTGGGGGAATGTGAAAGGTGGCTACCCACCACTTTTGCCATCTCTTAAAATAAACAAGGGGAGGGAGGAGAGAGGGGGGTTCTGGAGGGGGAGCATATGTAAACCCATGGTGATATCATGACATTGTATGGCAAAAACAATAAAAGGGAAAAAAATAAACAAGGAGTTAATATGTGAGCAATAAAGAAAGCAATATTGGGCCCAGGTAGCTAGATGCATGTGAAATAAATGATTTCAGCAAGCCCTGACACTTGCATCTTCCCGTATATAGAAGAAATCTCTTCATGTGAGAGATTCGGTTTTCTCTTAATTAATATTATTCAGATTATCTGTCCCTTGCTGCAAACTTGTATATAGCCTGGTTCCTTCCCTGCCTCCTCAGAATCAGCTCTCTTAGAGTAACCTGAGATACAGTATCCCAGTTCTAACATTCCCACCAAATAAAACCTAATTTTCAACTTTTATATTGTAAGTATTTTTTTAGTCGACAGTTCTGGTGACCAAAATGAAGGACCAAGAGCAGATTTCTCTCCTATGCCTGAATTCTATGAGAAATAGGAGCCATGGTACCAGCAGAGGCCCCTTGTGCTCATTCACTTCCTTGGGGGTTCAGGAGGGATTTGAGTAAGTCTTTTATGGTCCTGGGATCTCCCATACTAGTTGAGAGCCTGAATTTTTATTTTGTGGGGTATAGTGGGCACTTGTCCCCCTCTCAGTTGAAGAAACAGAGGGGGCCTGGTTGAAAGACAACTGGGGCATAGCAACCCAAGGTCTAGATACTGGTTGGGGCTTGGTTGTGTTAGGCAGTTAGAATACGAAACAGAAGTCCAAAATGGCCATGGCTAAAAGACAAGGAAGGGGAAAACCTGCAAAAATAGAACAAAGAAAGGTCAAGGGAAGGTCTGAGGACTGAAGTGAGGACTTCAGATAGAAAAATACTTCTATCTAACCCAATTTACATAGGTCAGACCTGCTGCTGTTGTTAAGTCACTTCAGTCATGTCCAACTCTGCATGACCCCGTGGACTGCAGCCCACCAGGCTCCCCCATCCCTGGGATTCTCCAGGCAAGAACGCTGGAATGGGTTGCCATTTCCTTCTCCATTGCATGAAGTGAAAAGTGAAAGTGAAGTCACTCAGTCATGTCCAACTCTTTGTGACCCCATGGACCGCAGCCTACCAGGCCCCTCCATCCATGGGATTTTACAGGCAAGAGTGGGGTGCCATTGCTTTCTCTGAGGGGAGGCCTAAGGGGAGTAAAAAGACATATAAAAAGAGGAGCCAAAGGGCTCTGTCTCTCTCCCGTGACCTGGCATGCACGCTCCTCCACTCTCTTCTCTTCGTGTCTTTGGGATGGCATGCCCTCATGTTTCGAGGATGGATTCTCTTGCTATCTTCTAAATAAATAGAGCTGTAACACTCATTTGTCTAAGAGCTATAACACGGTCTGTCCAAGACCTTACAGCTTCTGTTTCCTACTGAAGAACCCATTAAACCTTCTTCAATAGAGAGGGACCAAAAACTATGGGAAGACAAAATTAACCCCCAGGTGTAGGACCAGGGAATTCCTGGGTGGGCCTACCAAGCTGAACCAGTCATCATTGTCCTCTGAGATCCCATTCTGTTTCCTAACTGGAAACAATATCACCTTAAAAGAGAGGCTTGGGAGGGACTATAGCCTTTAATAAACAAATTCCTCATTTGTGAGCTATTGGTCCCCACCAATTCGCCATGTAACACCCCAATCCTCTCAATAAAGAAAAAGGACGGAACCTGGTGAATAGTTCAAGATCTCCGATCATAAATGAAGCTATAGTCCCCCTCCATCCCACAGTATCCAATCCCTATGTAATCTTGGGAGAAATCCCACCCACCGCCAAGTAGTTTACAGTCTTGGATCTCAAAGATGCATTTTTTTTGCATGCCACTGGCTGAAGAATCCCAATATCTTTTTGCCTTTGAGTGAGAAGTCCCAGGAAAAAAAACACCAACAGATGACTTAGATAGTATTACCTCAGGGGTTCAGAGATAGCCCCCACCTGTTTGGACAGGCCCTTAGCCGGGATCTCCTAGATCTGGACCTGGGAACTAATGAAAAAATATTACAATATATAGATGACCTACTAATCTGCTCTCCAGATTAGACAAATCCCCAATAACATGCAATTCAGGTTCTAAACTTTTTGGCAGAAAGGGAATATAAAGTCTCCCGTGCTAAGGCACAGATGGTCAAGACAAAAGTCACTTACCTGGGAGTTCAGATTACACACGGGTCCAGGATGCTGTCCTCTGATCGGATACTAGGAATCCTCCAATTTCCCTCCCCCAAAACAATTGAGAGCTTTCCTGGAGCTAGCTGGGTATTGTAGAATCTGAATGCCCAACTATGGTCTAATTGCTCAGCCCTTATATGAAAGTTTAAAGGGACAGGGTGATTGAATCCCACTGATATGGGGAAGTCCTCAAAAGAAGGCAGAGGCTCTACTAAAACAGGCTTTAACTCAGGCACCTGCCTTGAGATTGCCAGACCCCAAAAAAAGCATTCCAACTTTATGTCCATGAAAGAAAGGGAATAGCCTTGGGAGTGTTAATTCAAAGGTTGGGGTCTGATTGCAGCCTGTAGCTTACTTATCCAAGAGACTCTATCCAACCACTCGGGGCTGGCCCCCTTGCCTTCGAAATCTTGCAGCTATTGCATTCATGATTAAAGATGCTTTAAAACTCTCCTTTGGGGAAAAACTAACTATTTTTACCAGCCACCGAGTAAAACAACTCCTAAATGGGAGAGGCCATTTATGGATGTCTAATCAAAGAATCCTCAGATATCAAGTAATGCTGATGGAAAATCCAGGCCTCACTATATCCCCTTGTAAGGTTCTTAACCCAGCCACCCACCTGCCTACCCCCGAGAGCTCTCTCCCCTTTCACTCTTGTCTAGAAATTTTGGATCACTGGACAAAACCCAGAGAGGGATTTTTGGAATATCCTCTGACCAATTCTCAGGAAATCTGGTACACTGATGGAAGCAGCTTTGTCTTAGATGGAAAAAGGAGAGACGGATATGCAGTAGTCTCCAATTTTGAGATCATAGAGGTTAAGCCTCTGCCACAGGGTACTTCAGCCCCATTTGCTGAACTCATAGCCCTGGCTCGAACTTTAGAGCTGGAAAAAGGAAAAAGAGTAGCCATTTACACTGACTCCAAGTATGCCTTTTTGATGTTACATGCACATGCTGCTATTTGAAAAGAAAGGGGCCACTTGACCACCCCAATCAAATATGGTGATCAAATTCTTAGACTCTTGGAGGCAATCCATCTGCCCACTGAGGTTTCAGTATCCCATTGTAATGGACACCAAAAAGGGAGCGTAGAAGTGGCATGAGGGAACCAAGCAGACAATCAGGCAGCTAAGAGAGCAGCATTACAGAACAATGACCTAATAGGGCTTGCCACCCTAGTTTCACAGACTAAAATGCCAGAAACTCCTTCATATACTGAAGGTGAGACTCTTAAAGCTAAGAGTAAGGGCTTTGAAGATCATATGGGGTGGTTCCAAAAGTATGGACTCCTTTTTCTGCCTGGGAACCTCCAGTGAAAGTTGGTCAACTCCTTACATGCCACAACTCATTTAGGGGGAAAGGCTCCCCGAAGATTACTGGAAAAGTCCTTCAGAGGAACAGGCCTCCAAACAACTGTAAGGCAAGTGGTCTCCTCTTGTCCCACTTGCCAGTTAAACAGCCCCCAAGCAGCTTGAAGACCCCAGCTGGACCAGACCATCCAGCAACATCGGACCTATCCAGGAGAGGACTGGCAGATGGACTTCACCCAGATGCCAGTTTCTCAAGGGTATAAATACCTATTAGTCATGATAGATACATTCACAGGATGGATTGAAGGCTTTTCCACCTGGACTGAGAAGGCTGAGGAGGTGGTAAAAAAAAAAACAACAACAAAAAAAACTGTTCCATGAAATCATTCCCAGATTTGGTCTGCCCAGGTCATTACAAAGTGACAATGGGACATCATATACTTCTAAGGTCACCCAAGGGGTCTCTAAAGCATTGGGCATTACTTATTATCTCCATTGTGCCTGGAGACTTCAGTCTTCAGGAAAAGTAGAAAGAGCCAACAAATTCTTAAAATCAGCGATTAAAAAAGATAACTCAGGAGACCACCCTGGGATGGAAATAGGCTTTACCAATAGCCCTCCTCCACACTTGTATTGCCCCTAAGGAACAGGTGGGTCTTAGTCCTTATGAGATGCTATATGGGAGACTTTTTGTTTATGTCAATGACCTCTTCCTAGATCCAGAGGTTTAGACCCTCCAGTCTTATATCATGGCCATTGGGTAATTCCAACAGGATATAAGCTTGTGGGGTATGAACCAGGACCCAAAAGATTGTAAGGAGTCACCACTATATGCTCCAGGAACTCAAGTCCTAATTAAAGTCTGGAAAGATGGGTCCCCAAAGCTCAACTCCAGCCCACATGAAAGGGTCCCTACTTTGTAATACTTTCTACCCCCACAGCAGTCAAGGTACTAGGACATGACTCCTGGATTCACTACTCACTAGTCAAGCCATGAAAGAAAACAGAAGAGGGCACTCAATACACCTGTGAGCCCCTAGGAGCTCTCAGATACCTATTCAGAACTACAAATGATGAGTGCCATTGTAATGAACACCCCCCAAATCTGGTTTCTGGGAATAAGATTTCTCAGGACAGCTCTCAAGAGCCAACACAGCTTGGTAGAGACTGTACTCCAAAATAGGCAAGAGATAAATCTTCTGATCCCTGAACAAGAAGGGACTTGAGCCATCCTGACGATGGGAATTTAGAATTGGCTAATGCTCCTACTAGTCCTTGTTACACCATACTGATGCTGCTTATGATTGTTCCATGCATTATCAATTGTCTAACCCGTTTTATCTCTTCTCAGGTCAACAAGCTACAATATGCAATGCCAATTCAACAAAGATGTAAAACTACAGCCTACCATGGAAAATATCACTCACCCTTAGATGGACACCACTATGAGGACTCTGAGGCCTGAGACTAGTATTCTTGTCCAATACCCCTTGCAAGAAGTAGCCAGAAAGACCTAGACGCCCCTATTCCCAAAGAATTAGGCCTTCCATCTCTTGAGGGGAGAATGTTAGGTAGCTAGAATAGGAAACAGGATTCCAAAATTGTGGTGGCTAAACACAAGGAAGTAAAAAGCCCGCAAAAATAGAACAAAGGAAGGTCAAAGGAAGGTCCGAGGACCAGAGTGAGGACTTCAGATAGAACAACACTCCTAGCTAACCCAATTTACATAGGGCAGGCCCAGGGGGAGGAAACAAAAACATACAAAAATAGGGGCCAAAGGGCTCTCTCTCTCCTGTGCACTGGCACACTACTTCACTCTCTTTTCTTTGCATCTTTGGGTCCGCATGCCCTCAAATAGAGCTGTAACACTGAGATGTAACATTGATTTGTCTAAGAGCTATAACACGGCGTGTCCAAGACCTGAGAGCTGTGACCCGCCAAGGGCATTAATGTCCATCACTCCAAATCTTTGTTGTGTCGAGATAGAACCAAGGAGCATACATTCGCCTGACAGTTGGAAAATACCAAGAAAATACCCACCGTGTGGAAAGGCATGGGTAGGGGGAGGTTCAGTTTGAAGTGTCAACTAAAAAAAATACAGTCACAACAAACTTTCAAGAATTATTTTATTTGGAGGGAGTGTTTAGAACTCCAAGTCTGAGAGACAGCATTTCAATAGCTCAGAGAAAACTGCTCCAAGCAGGCAGGAGGGCAA
>SRVM01013650.1:0-16694 GCA_007570785.1 Antilocapra americana | reverse complement strand
AGGCCTGTCTTACTTACCTAAATCCAGAACTAACCCAGGGTTACTGTCGCAAGTGAAAAGTGCAACAATCTCTCCCTCAACTCGAGAAAGTCAGGATTCCCTGGGATCAACTCGAATAGAACCACCTGTTTCCTTTAACAACACAAAGAGAGGTCTAATACCCTGTTGCATCTCTGCATAAAGCCTGAGTTCCCCGCCTAAACGCGACAGGAGGATTAACACTCCTTTTACAACTCAAGAGGAATGTTGAGCTCCATGCCTCAACACGAAACTAGGTATAAGCCCCAGCTGAAACTCGAAGGAACCCTGAGGAATCTGTCACAACAGGAGAGGAATACTGAATTTCCTCCTCAACTGGGAAGAGGCCCTTTTCCCATGCAGCGAATTGAGAGGAATCCTGAGCTGCCCCTGGTAACTCGAACAAAGGCATGATTTCACAGAAGCAACAAGAGAGGTTCCCTGAGATTCCTGTTGGAACTCAAGGGGAACCCCAAGCTTCTCTGCAAACCTTGAGGTAAACCTTGCGCTTCCATGTTCAACATGAGTGAGGCCCTTTTTCCTTGCAGGGCTTAGAGAGCAATCCCCAGTTTCTTCTCCTGATTGGGAGATTCGATCGTCATTGCAAGATGAAGCCCAATTTACTTGCACTGACTTGAGGGAAATGCCCAGTTCCCGCTCGAAACACAAATGGAAGCTTGACGCCCTTCATGATACTCCAGAGGTTCCTTGAAATTTCATTGCAACTCAAGAGGAATCCTGAGTTTCCCACCTCAACTCTAGATGAGGCCCTACTCCCCTGCAGCAACTCATAAGGAATCCCATGGTTCCCTTCAAAGCTCAAAATGAGGCATGGCATCCCTGAAATAACAAGAGAAATGTGCTGAGGTACTCATCGCAACTCGAGTAGAACCCCAAGATTCCCACCACAACTTGATATAAACCACAAGATTCCATGCTCAACGTGAGATGAGGCCCTTTTCCCTTGCATAGCTTTGAGAACAACCCCCAGTTTCTGCTCCCAGCTTTAATGGAGGCTTGACTCTTTTCATGCAAATCCAGGTGTTCCTAGAGATGCACATCACAAACTGAGAAGAACACCGAGCTTCCCTCCACAACTGGAGAAAATCCAGGAGACTTCCCCTCAAGGTGAGATGGGGCCCTATTCAGGGGCAGCCCCTCGAGAGCAATCCTAAGTTCCCTCTCGCACTTGAAATGAGGCTTGACTCCCTTTAGGCAGCTCCAGAGGTTCCATGAGATAGCAGACCCATCTCGTTTGGAAGCCCTAGTTTCCAGAGGCAATTCAAGAGGAGCCCTGTGATCCCCACCTCATCTGCAGAGGAGGGCCGATTCCCCTGCTTTGACTCCTGACACATGCTGATTTTTCCTTCTACCTCAAGAGGAGGTCTGTCTCACCTAATGCAAATCCAGAGCAAACCTGAGGTACCTGTCACAAATCAAAAGTGCAAAGATCTCTCCCTTAATGTGAGAAAGGCCTGATTCCCATGGATCAACTAGAATGAAACCATTCATTTCCTCTAACAACAGGAAGAGGGGTCTAAATCCCCTGTTGCACATCTGGGGAAAGCCTGAGCTCCCCGCCTTAACTAGACAGGAGGACTGAAATTCCTTTTATAACTCAACAGGAATGCTGAATTCTATGCTCCAACAGGAAATGAAGTATATGCCTCAGCTTAAATTCAAAGGAACCCCAAGGAATCTGTCGCAAAAGGAGAGGATACCGAGTTTCCCACCTCAACTCAAGATGAGGCCCTTTTCCTCTGCAGCGACTTGAGATGATTCCTGAGCTGCCCATGGCAATTCCAAAGGTGGTCTAACTTCCCAGAGGCAACAGGAGAGGTTCTCTGAGGTCCCTGTCAAACCTGGAGAAGAATCCCAAGCTTCCCACTGCAACTCATGAAAAACCACGAGATTTGATCCTCATCGTGAGATGAAGCCTAGTTACCTTGAAGTGACTGAGAGAAATGCTGAGTTTCCTCTCAGAAATCCAACAGAATTTTAAGTCCCTTTATGCCGCTCCTTAGGATCCCTGATATACCACTCACAACTCGAGAGGAAGCTTGAGGTTCCTACCTCAACTCTAGATGAGTATCCATTCCACCTGCAGTGTCTCCTGTGGAATCCTGAGGTGCCCCTGGAAGCTGAAGAGGAAGCCTGATGTCCCTGAGGAAACTCGAGAGATTCCCCAAGGTCCCTATCTGAACTCAAGAGGAACATCAAGCTTCCAGCCACAACTCAAGAAAACTACAAGATTTCCCCCTCAACTCAAGATGAGGTCCATTTCCCAGGCATTGCCTCAAGAGTAATCCTGTGTTCCCCCTCACAACTAGAAAGAAAACCTTTCCTCCCTTCATGCAACTTCAGAGGTTCACCGAGATTCCCATCACAACTCAAGAAGAACCCCAATTTTCCCTCTGCAATTTGAAAAGTGCTCCGTGTTCCCCACCTCATTTTGAGATAAGGGCCATTTCCACTGGGTGGACTCGAGTGGAATCCTGACTTTCCCCTTGGGCCTCCAGAGGAAGCCTGTCTCATCTGTTAAAACTTGAGTGGAAACGCACAGTTCCTGCCACAATTTGAAAGGTCACCAACTGTCCCCTCAACTGCACATATGGCCGAATTGCCTTGCCGCAACTGGAATGGAATCTCGAGTTTCCCCACACAACAAGAAGGGATGTCTGGCTGCCTTGATGCACCTCTATAAAAAGCCTGAGTTTCCAGCCTCAACATGACAGGAGCTCAGACACCTCATTTAACATTCAAGAGGAAAGCAGAGTCCCATGCCTCTGAAACCCAGAGTTTCCAGACATAATTAAAAATGAGCCCCATGTTCCCCACCTCATCTCGAGATGAGGGCCGATTCCCCTGCTTTAATTCCTGACACATGCTGATTTCCCCTCGCACCTCACCTGAAGATCTGTCTCACCTATTTCTAACTTGGAGGAACCCCGAGTTTCCTGCTTCAAGTCAATAGGGCATCGAGTTCTCCCTCACCTCGAGACAAGGACTGATTCCCTGGAAGTGACTCAAATGGAACCAATAAATTTCCTCTAACAACATGAAGAGACATCTGAATCCCCTGCTCCACCTCTGGAAAAAGCCTGAGTTCCCCCTCTCAACTCAACTGTAGCTTAAACTTGCCTCCTGTCTTTTTGTTCCATTTTATTTAAAATATAAAAAACTGCATTTAATTTATTATAAATTTTAGGAAAAGTCTATTTTATCTTTCTGTCTATAAAAGCATGCTATATCATTGTGGACATTTAGGAAATATGCAAAAAAGCTGGAAAACAAGACAATTGTTTTGGTCCTACTAGCCAGAGATAGATAATTGGTTGGCATATTGGTGTATTTCTTTCCAATCTTTTTGTGCAGAGTTGTGGAATATGTTTTCACCCATATCATTGTGGTTTTGCTCTATATGCAAATTTGTGGGCGTTTCTCCATGACATTGGGAAGCCTTAGTTACCATTGCTTTCGATGGAAGCTTGACAATGCTTAGCTATTCCCTCATTGTTACATGTTTGCATGCTCAGTGCTCAGTCCTGTTCTTATTTTTCATGACCCCCCGGACTGTGGCCCTTCAGGCTCCGTGGTCCATGAGATTTATCAGGCAAGAATACTGGCGTTGGTTGCCATTTCCTGGGTTGAAGATCCAAGGTATCTTCCCAACCCAGGGATCAAGCTTCCTGTGTCTCTTTCATTGGCAGGTAAATTTTTTGCCAACGAACCACCTGGGAATCCCTTGTTATATGTTTGGGTTGGTTCTAACTTTCCCACTTGGTAAATAACACAGCGGTGAAAACGTATCCCATCTCTGTGAAGAGAAGAAGGAAGCAAAGGGTTTGAGACCACAGTAAGGATACAATTCAGGAAGGAATACTCCCAGGGGCTCTAGTTGCTCCATCATCTTGCTGCAAAGTGCTTCTATAGCCTGGCTCCAGGAGAGAAGAACTGAGGCCAAAACGGTGGCTGTTGTAGGAGGACATTTCCTTAGAAACAGTTCTCTGACCACAGGAGTGAAGATACTGAGTTGCTTTGAAGTGGTGAGTTACCTGTCACAGTAAGTGACAGGAGGGGTCGTACAGAGGGAAGACATCCCTTTACTCTGAGGTCATATTAGCTCACATCTTGGATAAACTCCAACCCTTGGGCTCTGTGTGCTTTACCTGAAATCATCACAAATCCCTCAGCCAATAATGAAGCAGCCCTCAGATCAGTGGTCAAAGAGAAACAGCCTAGAAGAGAAGGAAGAACCTTGAACTTGGTTCCAAAAGACACAATAGGTCTAATTCCTTCTCCTCCTTCATTATGGTAAAGTCATATTTAACGCTTTGAGGGCCTCAATTTTCCTGTCTGTCAAGTGGGATAACAATATTCGCCCTGCCTAACTTCCCGAAGTCCTGCCTATAAGGCTCTGTGCATGCAGACTGTCACCCTCTACACAAAAAATGTATTAATATTGTCAGTATCAATGACAGCAGGACCGATGACGATGACACACCAGTGGGTTGGAGTCCCGTGTTCCACTGCTTCCCCGGGGGAGCACTTTCTGGGCTCCATGTTTCCTCTGACATCTCTCTATAACCCTGTCTGTGCTCCCTCTGGCAGATCGATGCTGCCTCCTTACTTTCAGCCTCTGTGATGGCTGCTCCTTGTGCTTTAGTCCTCTCCATGCTGGTTTACCCAGAGGTGGAGGAGTCCAAGTTCAGATGTGAGGAAGGCATGAAACTGACCTACGGGTGAGCACAGCAAGAGGGCCTGCACAGAAGGAAGTCGGGGGTGGGCAGGGACAGGAGCAGAGTCAGGGCCAAAACAGGTCCTATATTCTCTGCCCTTCACTGTCTTTCACAAAGCCTAACTCATCTACCCTCTCAGCCACTGCCCTACCTATGGATTACCTTGAGAAAATGCAGAATCCAGGTGTCTAATCTTATTGTCCTGTCTCTGACCAGTGGGATGTGCCTGGTGTGTGTGTGTGTGTGTGTGTGGGTGTGTGTGGGTGTGCTGAGGAGGGCATGAAAACCACCCTATCTCTCTACATGACCCAAGCATCAATCACATTGACATAGTGAGTGCTGTCCTTGACTTAACTTACCTCCTAGTATCTCTTCATCACAGTCTTAGCAAACTTTGTGTAACATTTAATCCTAATATATGTATATATATATATATATATAGAAAGACAACACTTTGGACATGTGTACTTGTGGATACAATGGGGGGGGGGGGCCCAACCCCATAGCTTCAAATGTCTGGGGCAGCATTGCCCTAGGTCCTGCTGTCATGTATAATTAACAGTTCCTAGTGATCACCTTTAAAAAGTAAAACGATGATTTTTCAATAAGATGATTTTAGTAAGGTGTTTTGACTCAATATATCCAAAATTTGTCATTTTAGTGTGTATTTGATATGAAATTATTACTATTTCAGGGTGGTCCCGTGGTTAAGATTCCATGCTCTCAATGCAGGGGGTGTGGGTTTGATCCCTGGTCAGGAAGCTAGGGGCTTCCCAGGTGGCTTAGTGGTAAAGAATCTGCCTGGCAATGCAGAAGACATGGGTTCTATCCCTAGGCGGTGAAGATCCCCTGAAGAAGGAAATAGTAGCCCACTATAGTATTCTTGACTGGAGAATTCCTTGGACCATCAGAGGAGCCTGATTGGTTACAGTGACAAAGAGTTGGAAATGACTGAGTGACTGAGCATGCATGGATGGAGGGAAATAGGCCACTCATGATTCAACTAAAGATCACAAATGCTGCAATAAAGATCCTGTGTGTCACAACTAAGACTTGGTACAGCTGAATAAACAAAGGTGTTTTTTTTTAATTTGACAGCTATTTCATATTATCTTGTACTAAAGCTCTGAAAGTTGGTGTGTATATTGGCAACACATCTCTATTCAGATCTGCCTTCTTCCAAGTGCTTGTTAAGTTGCATGCAGCTCCTGGTTTGTCTTAGATGATGTCTGCACTAGACATATGGGCCTTACCCTAGTGCTTGGACAAGCGGCTTTCTGGTCTTGAGGGTAAACATGGACCCCTGGCTCTGACATGCTGTATCCAAGTTTGAGCCTGAAGGACAGGGAGCCCTGAACCTGTGGAGAAAGGCCTATAATGATATCTCTTTGTCCCATTGACAGAGATGTTCAAAACCTCTTAGAAGCAGCTACCAGTGGGGCTGCCTTGTTCATGAAGGTCGTGACCAACATCATGGCCAACTTGATTGCCTTTCTGGCCGTGCTGGACTTCATCAGCGATGTCCTCTCCTGGCCGGGAAACATGGTGGAAATCCAGGGGTACAGCTTCCAGGTACAGTCCCTCTCGACCTGTGGAGGGGGTGGTTCAGGCCAGTGGCGACTGTGGGTGGACGCCCACAGAGCCCAGATCAACCCAAGTCCCAGCGGCTCATCTTGCTTTGTGCCTCAGCTCATCTGCTCCTACATCCTGCGGCCAGTGACTTCCCTGATGGGCATGGCCTTGGAGGACTGCTCGGTGGTGACAGAGCTGCTGGGGATGAAGCTGTTTCTGAAGGAGTTTGTGGCCTATCAGGGGCTCTCTGAATACAAGCAGCGCTGCCTTGCAGGCAGTGAGGAATAGGTTGGCTCCAAAAAGCAGTGAATCTCTGTGAGTGTTCCCGTCCCCTAACTGCGTCAGGGCATGATGCAGCTGTCCCTGTACATGCCTGGATGAGACACACAGAGGTGGTGCTCAACCTCCCACATCTCATTGCCATGGGAAACAAGACAGCTTCAGGCTTCACTGTCATCTTTCTCAAAGTCTCTCTATCTCTTGGCTTCCCTGATGGCTCAGTTGGTAAAGAATCTGCCTGCAGTGCAGAAGGGTTGGGAAGATCCCCTGGAGAAGGGAAAGGCTACCCACTCTAGTATTATGGCCTGGAGAATACTAGAATAGTCCATGAGGTCACAAAGTCTCGGACATGAGTGAGCAACTCTCAGTTCATTTCACTTCTCTCTCTCTCTTGAAGATATCTGAACTCCTTATGTAGACAGGCTACCATCCTATGGCCTTGGGCAAGCTACTGCACCTTGCCTCTTCTGTTGGAAAACTAGTGTCATATCTGCCACCACTACCCCAAAAGGAATGGGTGTGAAACTCCAATGAGGAGCTAAGAGAGTAAAACAGAAAGATCTCACCACATTAATCTCCAATATATGGAATTCAGCTCAGGGGTTGGTTTGTGCAGTTAAGACTTAAAAAAAAACACCTGTAAAAGCTTTCTAAAGTGACACTTTTGAAAAGAATAACAGCCAATGTAACATGTTTAAGAATCAAAAAATTATCCATTATATCATCATCCCCAAATGACACCTATTATAATATATAGTCAATTATATCTAATTATACGATAATAAATGTAAACATAATAATATAATATCTAATTCTACCATTTGGCTCTTATACTCAGTGCTGAAATGAGTTGGTTTTACACTGAAAGTTTCCCTCTAAGAAGACGGTTTCCACAGGAGATTTTCAAGATGTGGGATGACTGAATTGTATGGCATGAATCCTTGTGTGTGTGCTGCCAGTAACTTTTGCAAAGAGTTATAACAACTGAAACCACCCCAGCTCTGCCTGTGAGCATTGATTTAACTACACCTGAACAGGCAGAGCAGCCTTTTAAAAACAAGAATAAGTATTGCTACTTTAATGGGCAAATAATAATAGCTCATTGTTTTAACGTGTGTTTCCTGGGTTACTAGGAGCTTTTAATATAAAATATTTTTTGTGTCTTTGAAATTATTTTTTAGTGATAAAGAAATGTACTCTTTAGTTTTTGTTAAGGTTTGTATGGAGTAAAAAGCTCAGATTTCCCCGCACTCCTAATTTTAGCTCCAGTATCACTGTCTTCTCTAGAGGCAGCGGCAGTATGTACCTTTGGGCTTCCTTGGTGGTTCAGCAGTAAATAATCCACCTGGAATTCAGGAGACACAGGTTTGATCCTTGGATTGGAAAGACCACCTGGAGGAGGAAATGGCAATCCTCTTCAGTATTCTTGCCTGAGAAATCCCATGGACAGAGAAGCCTGACAGCCTACGGTCCATGGAGTCTCAGACTCAGACATGACTAAAGTGACTGAGCACACACATACTCATATGCCTTCAGGATATTTTTCAATGAAATTCATTACTTCAGCAAGTATTTGTTGAGACCTCTGAGTTGCCAGGCCTTCTTCTGTGTACCAGAGATAAAATGGGGAATTAGACAGACATGGTCCCTGGTGACATGAAACTTACATCTAGTGAAAGACACAAGAAAACAAAGGAATACAAAATTTTAAACCACAATCTGCAGTAAATTCTATGATGGAAACAATAAAAAGAATCAGGGATGGGGTCTATCCTTGACTAGATAGGACTGACTGGACAGGGGAGGCCTCCCTAGTCAGTGGTTAAGACTCTCCGATTCCACTGAAGGGGGCTCAGGTTCTTTCCAACGACAGGGAACTAAGATTCCACGTGCTATGCATTGCGGACAAAAAAAGACTTCAGTGAGATGGATATTTAGACCAAGACTTGGAGGGAGGGGCAGAGGCCAGAAGAAATGGGTACTAGCATTCCAGGCAAAGAAAGAGGTATATTCAAAGGCTCTGAGGTTGTCCAAAGCACTGGTTTGGAGAAGTGAGAGAAGTCCACTTAGAACAGGTGTTAATCGTAACAGAGTGGCCCAGGCCAAAGAACAGTTTGAAGTCACTGAAAATTTGACTTCTGACATTTTAGCAGTAGTTGGGCTGCTGTCTGGAGGGTGATTGTAGGTGAGTAAGCAGAATGCAAGTACCTTAATGTTTTCAATCAATGTATAAAACTCTGTATGTTATAAAGATATTGACTCTTTTTCATTTTCTTTTTAAAACATTTTGGCCACACCATGCATCATGTAGGATTTTAGCCCCCCAGTTAGGAATCAAACTTGGACTGTTTGCATTGGAAGTATGGAGTCTTAGCCACTGAACCACCAGGAAGTTCCACATTTTCTACATATATTTTTTCCTGGTTATTTTTATTTTTGTTTCTCTTCATTCCATATTCAGAATTTTTTTCTAAAACTACAAATTTATACCAAACCTCTGCATTTCTTACATTATTTCTAAATTTAGAAACTTACCTCCTGGTAAAGGTTAAGTTCCTGAAACAGTATGATGAAGTAGTTAAAATGATGTGATCTTGGGAGTCAGACAAAACTGAGTTCAAATTGTGACACAACTGCCTTTTTGCTGTGTGAACTTCTTCAGTCACTTATAAGAGCCTCAGTTTGCTCCTCTCCAGGATGAGAGCAAAATGCTATTCTGTAACAATACTAATATTATCCTATATTTTCTAATATTTAATGTTTAAAGTGTTAATATGTATCTGCTTTAATTGATCTAGAATTAGTTTTTTGTGGTGCAAGGTATGGGTCTAAGCCTTTTTATTCTACCCAAATTATCCCATGTTGGATATTAGTACTTCTAGGAAATTACACAAGTGTTCACAGCAAAAGGGAAAGAGAGTTGTGTTGCTTACATACCTACTCTAGGGACTTCCTTGATGATGCAGCAGTTAAAGACTCCATGCTTCCAATGCAGGGACATGGGTTCAATCCCTGTTTGGGGATCTAAGATTACACAAGCTGTGTGGCCTGGCCAAAAAGTTAAAAATTAAATAAGAATAAAATAAAATCTGAACTTAAGCCCTCTGCGGATTCACCAACTTCAGCTCCATTGGGATCATGCTGAGAGGCCTGAGTGAGTCCTAGTGGGGCCTCCCCAGCCTCCTATAAAGGGCAGGGATTGCAGCAGGGGTTGGTCTCCAGTTCTGGCTCTCAGATACCTACAACTTCCAAGAGATCTGTATGCCTCAGTTCTCCTCTTGGTCTAAGGCAGAGCCTGAACAAGGAGGTCATGGAACTCCCTCCCAACCCTGGAATTTCATGATTACTCTGCTGCTTGGCTGGCCCAGGGCCCTAGGAGGGGTCCAGAGGCATGGCATTGGCTGCCCGGCCGAAGCTTTGACCTGCCAGTTCCCATACCCACAGTGGACAGATAGGCCCTGTGGGGCATGGGGAGGAAGTCTCTATAGAACTATTAGCTTTTTACAAAAAAAACAAAAACAAAAACGTTTCACCCTTCACAGTCCCCTGCCTAGTGGTGCAACCATGCTGTTTTATTGAAAAGCTAACTGAGCTGTGCAAAAGTGAAATGTGACCCGAGTCACTCAGCTATAAAGTGGCTGTTAACTGTCACTGTGTTAGTCGTGCAGTCGTATCTGACTCTTTGCAACCCCATGGACTGCAACCCATCAGGATTCTCTGTCCGTGGAATTATCCTGGCAAGAATACTGGAGTGGGTTGTCATTCCCTTCTCCAGGGGATCTTCCCAACCCAGGGATACAACCTAGGTCTCTTGCATTGCAGACAGGAGCTTTCTTTACCATATGAGCCACCAGGCAATCCTAATAAATGGATGAACCTGTGTTTAATCCTGGGTCTGCCTGACTCCAAACTCAATGTTCTTTCCCTACACCTGCCACTGATGACACGTGGGGAAGTGTGGACTGCTATCTAGTCAGGCCAATGAGGACTCTCTGATTCAACAAGCATCAGGAGGGCAGCGTCTGTTCCTATGGCCCCCAGAAGAGGAAGGCTGGTAAGCAGACAAAGCCAGAGGGGCCTGTGGAGTCCTGGACCTGAGCCCTCCTGTCCTCCTGAAGCCTCCATGTCTCCCCAGTGGATGGGCAAATTCTCCAAGATCGTGCTCCAGGCGCACTGCACGGGGGCCTGTGTGTCCCTGGTGAACGCCTGTGTGACCAGTGAGTACAGGCCTGGTGGGCTCAGTCCAGGGCTAGGCACTGGGGCCTTGGCCTCTCTGGCAATCGTTGGGTAGGGTTGAGGGGGATAGTAAGGGGCTGGACCCTGCCCACTAGCTGCTTTCTCTGCACAGGCATCCTCTACATGCCCAGGGGACCTGCAGTGGACTTTGTGCCCCTCCTGAACAAGACCCTCAGCAGCAACAGCTTTGAGGTGTACCAATGCTGCCAGCAGGCCTTCCAGGGGTGAGTGACTGGGCCAGGAGGCCACGGGTGGGGTGATGACAGTGATAGGGTGCAGAAACTTGAGTACATGGGGTGGGGAAGGCCTTTGGTACCAGAGCAAGGGTGGAGAAATGTTATGGCTGTGGCTGATGTAACCAAGAACAAAGGAAGTGGGGCTTGAGGACCAAACTTAGAAGAAGGTTGGACCAGAGACATGGAGCAACTTCCCTGAAGTCGCTCAGCCTTTAATGGTCAGCAGAGCCCATTCCTGGAGTGCAGAGTATAGCTTCTGCTTCTTTTCATCACCAGCCCGAAGTTCAGCCTAGAGGCCCTGGACAACTGTTGTCAATTCTCTAATCACATAGTCTTTGTATAGCAGGGATAGAACGTCTCTGTGTCTTCCAGTTGTTATTCTCTCCCAGTAAGCAGCTGCTGCCACCCTTCTCTCTCCAGACCCCCCTATCCTGTGGGAAGCCACAGGGCTTATACCACCTCAGGCACAAATCAGGAAGGGTGACCAGGGGCTGGGTGGAATGAGGGGTGGCCCTCAGCCCTCACCTCCTTTTTGCTCTTGCATTTCCTCCCTCCTCAAATGTAATGTTCAGAATCGCCTCTGTATCTTCTCTCTTCTCTGTCTGCCCTGCCCTGGGTCAACCCTGTTTGCCCACCCCTTCTTCTCTGGGGCTCTCAGCTCTGGCAATTCACTGGCCTTATTCCCTTCTCCTCTCTGGGCACAGGAATCTCGCTGTGGCTCAACCCCTGCCACATGGCTTTTCCTGGAGATGCTTTCCACCACTTTCATAGACTCCCCTACTGCCCACCTCCACAGCACTTTCCATACTGGTGGCTTGTGTAGCACTGTCCTCCAAGGTATGCAGAGGTTTCCATAATCCTCTAGGTTTGGGAAACACTGGGCTAAATAAAGTTAGGATTTTTTGGTTTTGTTTGTTTTTCTCACTGTGGACTTGTCAGAGCTTGATGTGGATATAACAGGAGACGTTTTCCAAAATTGGCTGTAAGAATCTTTTGGATGGACGCATCTTTTAGTTGAGGATCCCATGGGAAACAATCTGGAAAATATTGGTTCATGTTCCGACTGCTTTACTCTACATAACTATCACCTTTGTAGATGTTTACTGAACACTACGTGTCAGTACACTGTTCTCAGTGATTCATAGTTTGTAACTCAGTCCTTACCACAACCGTGTGAGGCAAGTGCTGTTGTCATCCCTAGTTGAAGGACCAGAGTTCAAAGAGGTTAAGTAAGTTGCCTAAAGTGGCACAGCTGGGAAGAGGAAGTCAGGACTTGATCCCCAGCCATCCAGTTCCACCAGCTATAGTGTGTGGTCTCTCCACTAAGCTGCTAAGAGCTCAGTTGTCTGACTTGCCCTACACCCTCTGTTTGCCTCTTCACCCCATCCCCATCCCTCTGCTCCAGCAGGTCAGGCATCTGCTGTCTTTTCTGTGCCTCTGAGCCTTTGTTTTGGGAGTTCTTGTCACCCAGCATGTCCTGCCCTATGCTCCTTGCACTCTGTCCTCATTTCCTTAGCAACTTTGGCTGCTGGGGCCTGCAGGATGCTTCTGCCCCCCATTGGCCATGGGGCACCTGACCCCTCACCCACCTCTGTTGGATAAGGCTCCCCAGCTGGGGCATGAGGTAGAGGCCCAGCTGGTTAGTAGTTACCATGCTCTGTCAAGGACCTAGGCTCTACTAGGCACTGGTCTTACTCCTTGTGACCCCCACGGGCTGGCCCTCGGTACTTTCTGAAGGGCCCACGTCCTTGCCCTTAGCTCAGCACAACAGAGTCAGTGGCCTGACTCCCATGCCCCAAGGCAAGGCTATTTCCTGCTCCCTGCAGCCCCGACTTCCCTTGAGCTGTCACAGGAGGCCCTCCTGACTGGACATCACAGCTGTCTCTTAGTATCTGGGCGCCACCTCCCCCAACTTCCTTTCCTGGACCACGTGTACACACATCACCTGGCCAGTTACATTCCCGAGAGGACTATTGGCCCCTGAGAGACAGGACTCAGATATTTCTATGTCCTCATGGTGCTCAGCACAATGCTGGGCCTGTGAAAAGCGGGAGTTTTCCAGGTGGCACTAGTGGTAAAGTACCCACCTACCAATGCAGGAGACTTAAGGATACACAAGTTTGATCCCTGGCTTGGGAAAATCCCCCTGGAGGAGGGCATGGCAACCCACTCCAGTAGTCTTGCCTGGAGAATCCCATGGACAGAGGTGCCTGGCAGGCTACAGTCCCTGGGGTCGCCAAGAGTTGGACATGACTGAACCAACTTCGTACATATTGTGCACATATTGTGAAAGGTGTTAAATGAGTATTTATGGAACGGAATTCACCTTCTGTCAGACGCACTAGCATGCATGCCATGCTGTACCTGTATAGACTGTTTTGAGCTCAAGAGCTTTACTGACCGAGGGGACTCCTTGGTCATCTGAGCAGCAGACTCTTACCATCTCCTCCACCCACCATGGTCCTTCTTCTTCTTCTTGCACATGCAGAACCTGGGAGGCCATTGAGGGTGGGACTGCAATAATACACTGCTTAGAGAGGAGGTGCCTGTGCTGGTACCAGCTGCCTGTGCCTCAATCAGATCATTGCAGTCACTCAGCCATGTCCAACCATTTGCGACGCCATGGACTGCAGCAAGACAAGCTTCCCTGTCCATCACCAACTCCTAGAGCTTACTCAGACTCATGTCTATTGAGTTGGTGATGCCACCCAACCATCTCATCCTCTGTCATCCCCTTCTCCTCCTGCCTTAAATCTTTCCCAGCATCAGGGTCTTTTCCAGTGAGTTAGTTATTAGCATCAGGTGGCCAAAGAATTGGAGTTTCAGCTTCAGCATCAGTTCTTCCAAGGAATATTTAGGACTGATTTTCTTTAGGATTGACTGGTTGGATCTCCTTGCAGTCCAAGGGACTCTCAAGTGTCTTCTCCAACATCATAGTTCAAAAGCTTCATTTCGTCAGCACTCAGCTTTCTTCACCATCCAACTCTCACATCCATACATGACTACTGGAAAAACCATAGCCTTGACTAGATGGACCTTTGCTGGCAAAGTAACATCTCTGCTTTTTAGTGCCTGTGCCTAATTGCACCCTAAGCAGCAGCTTCTGGGTCAGGATTGGCCTGGATGCCTCCACTTAACCCACCCCCCCGTCAGAAAAGGCATTGCTAATCAATCACAGCGTCCCTTGCACTAAATCCAAATAGGGACTCAGAATCTGGATGAGCTCAGGACTGGACGAGCCCACCACCAAGTGATTCGAGGTGCCTTTACCAGACCTTAGACTTCCCTGGTGGCTCAGATGGTAAAGCATCTGTCTGCAATGCAGGAGACATGGGTTCAATCCCTCTGTTGGGAAGATCGCCTGGAGAAAGAAATGGCAACCCACTCCAGTATTCTTGCCTGGAAAAGCCCATGGACGGAGGAGCCTGGTAGGCTACAGTCAGTCCGTGGGGTCACAAAGAGTCAGACACGACCGAATGACTTCTCTTTCTTCCACTTTACCAGACCCTAAGGACCCAGATTGATTTTGTATCTCTGGCCTGAAAAAGTCTCAGCTTTGTGAAACACTCTAGAAATCAATGAGGACAGGGTGTCCAAGTGGTTAACGCTGAGGGAATATGCTGCCTTTTCCCTGTGCTCTACACACATGAAATCAAATCCTACCTTCATCAGATGTGTGCTTTGGGGCTTCCCTGGTGACTCGGATGGTAAAGAATCTGCCTGTAACTCAGGAGACCTGCGTTTAATCCCTGGGTCAGGAAGATCCCCTGGAGGAGGAAATAGTGACCCACTCCAGTATTATGGCTTTGGAAATCCCATGGACAGAGGCTATAGTCCATGGGGTCGTAAAGAGTCAGAGATGGCTGAGCGACTAACATTTTCCCTAGAAAATCAAAGGGAGTTGAAGCAGAGAGGATCCTTGCAAGGAATGAATAACATGAAACTATTTTGTCCACTCCAGGTTTGTATATTGCTTGTTTATTCAGTCAAGGAACGTGTACTGAGTACCTAAGGTCTTACTTGGCTTGATTGGGCTGCCATAACAAAGTACTGAAAACTACACAGCTTAAACAACAGAAATTTATTTTGTCTTACTTTTGGAGGCTAGAGGTCTACGGTTAGGGTGTCTGCATGATTGGCTTCTGATGAGGTCTCTATTCCTGATTTATAGACACCACCCTCTCACTGTGTTCTCATACAGCAAAGAGAGACAGCATCTCCCTGGTTTCTTTTAATAAAGGCCCTAATCCCACCCATCATGGGAACACCACTCTCAATACTTCATCTAAACCTGGCTTAGTTGCAAAGGTCCCCATCTGCAAACACTGTCACACTAGGGGTTAGGGCTCCAACATACGAATCTAGGGGCACACAGTTCAGTCTGTAACACGTACTTGTGCTGCACTGTGACCTAGGTAGGGGGACAGTGGTGAACCAGGTTGTGTAATGAGCTACAGAGAAAGAAGAGGATCCACTGGGAATAGAAGCCCCAGCAGAGGCTGGGTGGAGATGGCTTCTAGGGAGGATTCCTTGAGAGGAGGGAAGGAGAAAGTGACTCCAGTGGGGCTGGTGGCGTGGGTACACAAATGTTACCTGACTAATGGCATTTTCTTAAAGTTCTTAATATATTATTAAGTGAAAATAATGCAAGAATAGGATTATACAAATTGCCATTTAATTTTTTTATATATTTTAACACAATACACTCTAGTATTAGGTTATCTGCAAGATAAGGACAGGATTTTTTTTCCCCAACTAAAGCCCAGGTCAATAATTTCAAAAAACATTTTTATTTATACCAAATGTTTGAAAGCACTGAATCCTCATCACTAGACCACCAGCGATATATCAAATATTTGAACGTGCTTGTATGATTTTACATAAACTAGATTTCTTGAAATATGCAGATTCTGTGTTATTCTGTACTTCGTGTGATAGCAATACAAACACAGCAAATATTTATAGTTTTTTAAAAATTGATTTTATTGAAGTATAATTGATTTGCATTGTTGTGTTAGTTTCCCATGTATAGCAAAGTGATTCAGTGTGTATGTGTGTGTGTGTGTGTATAGTTTGCATCTGCTAATCCCAGACTCCCAATCCATCCCTTCTCTATTCCTCTTCCCCCTTGGCAACCATCAGTGTTCTCTATGGCTGTGAGTCTGCTTCTGTCTCATAGATAAGTTCATTTGTGTCATATTTTAGATTCCACATATAAGTGATATCGTGTGGTATTTGTCATTTTCTTTTTGACTTACTTTTCTGAGTATGATAATTTCTAGGTCGACCCATGTTGCTTCAAGTGGCATTAGTTGTTTTTGTTTATGGCTGGGCAGTATTCTATCATATATATATATCATGCTACATACATACATATATACATATATGTATGTATGTATGCTACATTTTCTTTATCCACTAGACTGTTGATGTAAATTTAGGTTGTTTCTATGTATTGCCTATTATAAATAGTGCTGCTATTAGATAGGAGGTTCAGACAGTAAAGAATCCATCTGCAAATCAGGAGATACAGGTTGAATCACTGGGTTTGGAAGATCCCCTGGAAAACGAAATGGCTACTCACTCCAGTATTCTTGCCCAGAGAATTCTACCA
>SRVM01013645.1:0-25428 GCA_007570785.1 Antilocapra americana | reverse complement strand
AGGGCTGTCAGCTACCCAAGTCTTCTCAGAAACACTGAATGACTTTGCGGATGAGGGGATTTTAAGTGCTCATGCTAGGAGTAGCTAGGGGTGTTTGTTTTCCAAAAATAAGCTATTTTTAGGAGGCTGAGATGGAACTGAGGGCCTACCTATTAGGAACAGAGCACCCTTCTGTTAGTGCATTAATATGCACAGGCTTGGAGCTTGTTGGGACTTCATATAGTCTGCGTTGATGAGATGCGACTAGTTACTATTAGCTAGTTGACGTCAGACAATGCCAGGCTGCTCTTTAGGACAGCTTTGTTCTTCCAGCCATTTCACCTCAAGCACCTAGAGGTTCGTTGACTTAAAGAAGTTTGTGAACCACCACGAAATCTCATCCATGATGAGTGACCAAGATGCAGACATGCTTAGCTACATGACCAACTTGAAGGTAAGGCTGGGGACATTGATATTGTGAAGGGAGGTGACTGGGGAGGGGAGGGGAGATGATYTACATCTGAAAACAGAAAAGGACAGCTCTCTTGTAAGGAGGTTTCAGTTCCCCCTGCTCCAATTCGCCCTGGCAGGTGGAAGAACTCAGGTATCTCACTGATTGTTGGAAGATCAGTTTCCTTCGGAATAAGAGGTATTTCCAGATGGAAGCAATTGTTAAGAAGTGTCTCATTAGCATCACTGGTATGAGGCATTTCATTGGATTGGGGGAGTAGGGACAGAAACGGGTAGCATTTAACTAGAAAAGTGTTTAGACTCTTTCCCCATATTCCTTTTCCTGCAGATTACTGAGCATCTTATTCAACTTCAGTTCAGTGGTACCAGATGTTTGAACATGAGGCATACAGCCATAGGCACCACCACAGCAGCACTCACATCCTCAACTGCTTCTCTGACCACAACTTGCAGGATCTAGCAGGATTGCTGAAGTGGGGTCCCACTGGGCCTCTGCAACTTTGATGATTGATGTTTGAGTCCTCGGTGGCACATGGAGAGGATTGGGGTCTGGCCAGACCTGTATTGACCTTGCTCCTTTTTCTGGCAGATCATCATTGAGGGTCTGTGGACAAATCCTTTGCAGTACTATGGGAGGCAGAAGGCATGAGAGGTAACTGGGAGAAGGACAGGTGAGGAGACAAGGTCCTGGGCACTGACATGAGTGTTTCCAAAAACCTTAGGCATTTATTTCATCTGTGAAGAAATTAAGACTCCGTGGAGTACCGAGTGACATGAGGACATCACCATGAGGTAGTAAGTGTGGAGAACTATAGTGGAAAAGAGGTTCAAACTAGGAAATCTTGAGGATGAAGCAGCCTAACTGTCTCCAAAGTCACTCAGATTTCAAACTGTCTGAGCTGCACATTTCTGAACTGTCATTCCAAGGCTAACAAGCCCACCTTCAGTCTCTTCTTAAATTTGGGCTCACCTGCTATTGCTCATGACAAAAGCCTGTGAGTCTCCTTTGTGCCAAACTGTAACCCACTGTCCATCATTTGTTTCTTTTTTGATATCACACTATTTTTTTTTTCTTTTTGCATCTCTATCACCTACCGCAATCATTCTGAGAATACCGACCATGGTAAGGTCTTATGAAGAATAGTCTCTTTTTGAATTTATTTGTTTTAAGTGAAGGATAACTACTTTACAATTTTGTGATGTTTTTGTCATACATCTGCCAACATGAATCAGCCCTAGGTATACACATGTCCCCCACGCCTCATCATCCTGAACCCCACTCCCACTTTGCTGCAGACCTAGGTTGTTACAGACACTAACTTTTGGTGCTTCAATTCATGCATCGAACTTATAGTGGTCATCTACTTTACATATAGTGAAATCAATTTTACATATGGTATTTTACATCTGTTTTGCATATGGTAAGATACTGTTTTTATTAATCAATCTATTTTAGTAGGAAGACAAGTACTTTACAATATTGGATGGTTTTTGCCATACATCAGTGAACATGAACCAGCCATAGGTATGAAAGTGTCCCCCTGCATGCTCAACCCTGCTTCCACCTCCCTCCTCACCTAGGTTGTCTCAGAGCACTGACTTTGGGTGCCTTGCCTCATGCATTGAGTGCATACTGGTTATTTATTTTACATATGGTAATGTGTAGGCTTCAGTACTATTCTCTCAAATCATCCCACCCTTGCCTTCTCCCACTGAGTCCAAAAGTCCATTCTTCATGTCTGTATCCTATTTACTGTCCTGTATGTAGGATCATCAGTATCATGTTTCTAAATTCCATACATATGCAATAGTATACAGTATTTCTCTTTCTGACTTACCTCATTCTGTATAATAGGCTTCATGTTCATCCATGTCTTTAGAACTGTCTCAAATGCATTTCTTTTTATAGCTGAGTAAGATATCCGTGTGTGTATGCATCACAACTTCTGTATCCATTTGTCTGCTGATGGATATCTAGGTTGCCTCCATGTCCTATCTACTGTAAATTGTGCTACAGTGAGCACTGTTTTTAAATATGTGTTTAAAGGAAATTTAAGAGATCACAGACTCCCCTTGGAATTAACTTGAACAATTAAAGCAGTCTTTAGTGTTGTCCAGAGAGGATAGGTTTTATTTTATTGTTATTTATTTATTTTTATTGTAACAAATTCAAGAAAGACTTTTTCTTTACGTTATTGTGTGGGTTTTGCCATACATTGACATGAATCTCCATGGGTATACATATGTTCCCTTTCCAGAGCCCTCCTCCCACCTCCCTCCCGATTCCATCCCCCTGGGTCATCCCGGTGCACCAGTCTATGGGAGAAAGGCATTGAAACATGTAAATTATCATATGAGAAATGAATCGCCAACCCAGGTTTGATGCATGAAGACCGAGAGGTTAGGTTTTTATGTTCGTTTCTGTTTTCAAAGGAATCTCCTGACTTGGAGAAACTTATGATGGACTGTCACTTTTTACCTAAAACAGAAAACCTAAGAAGCTGCTTCACACGAAGATCAATGGTCAGCAGAGTTCTCATGCACAGCAAAGTAACAAAGAGTGGTCTGGAGGTGAAATGTATGGAAAAGGGAGTTAACGGTAAATTGGTAACAATACCCAAAGATAAACAGCATGAACTATGTGTGTGCATATTGTTTGGGCAGGGACTCAGGGTAAATACTTCATCTCCATGTAGGCTTCTCAGTTTACTGTGTGGGAATTACCTGTCTGTGGAGAGTTGTAGAGTGAGTTAAATCATACCTTTGAATTGTGTCAGAGGACACAGTTTTTCTTATGGGGTGGGGACTGCAGAGGAAGGAGAAATAAGAAAAGTGGCTATTAACAGCGGGTCCATCAATTTTACAAAGGCAACGTGGACATTCACGGAAAGTACCTGGTGAACAAGGGACAGAAATCGAAATGGTGGAGCTCAATTTTGTTGGATAGTGGTACTCCAAAGATCCTCTCTGTTGCATATCATCAGACAGTTTTAACAGCATAGAACAAAGAAAAAGCCTTAACATTCAACTCACTATGAACTAGATAGACTCCTTGTGTATATGAATGCATGATCTTTTGCTGAGACAGCTTCCCAGAACTAGGGTTCCAGGCAGCATCTTACGGAATGGGAGGATAAGGTAATTGGAGGGGTTGTGGCCTAAAGAGAGAGAGATGGGTGGATAGGCAGTGAGGATGCTAGGTTTTGGCAAAAGGGACCCAGTGGAAAGATAAGTTTCCAGGAAACACATAAGCAAACAAAAGCAGATTCCATCATATATGTTTGACCTCATTTGAGTCCCATTCTTTTTTTCCCAGGAAATCGATTTAGGTACAAAATGTACAGGGCAGAAGAGAGGGGAATGGGGACGCTAAATAGGCAAGGGAGAGGTTACCCAGCTAAGCACTCTGTGCCCCACAATGGCTCAGGGTTTAATATCCCGATTCCAGAAAGGTCTTCCCTTTGCCAAAGACCCTCTCTCAGGCCAAGGTCCAGAAATATAAACATATTTCTCCTAAACCCTCTGGTGAGGGAGTTTTCTTCTTGAATGGCTGGGCACAGTCTTTTCAACAAAAGGGATTTGTCAGTATTCTGTGATCTAAGGACGAAGGAAACACCTGGAGCATATGGAGCTTATCCAGAAACTGGGTATTTCTTAGGCTGGTTCTTGCCAAGTAGATGACTGCTTCCCGGGAACACATCCATCTCTGGACTGGGCAAAGGACAGACTGCCACACATGGAGTAGGGGGAGTTCAACATTGTCCCACAGGGTTCTCCTCTCATCTCAGATACAATGGCTCTAACATGGGCATGCCTGAGGGTGACGTTTCTGTCCCACATGGCGTTCTCACTCCACAACTTTCGGGAGAACAGGCTTCTCCCAAAAGCAGCATCCCTTTCCAGGATGCAGGGTTGAATGTCACAGGTCATGGATTTATAGAGGTCTTCTTCAAGGTGCACTGAATTAGATCTCCTGATCAGTGCCAGCCTTTTCATTTGAATTTATACACTCTAGTTTTGCCCCTTTTACCGAGGAACATCAAAAGCTCTAGAAGGCAAGGTCTGGCCTTCTCTGGGTACTGTCCTCAAAACCAGCCAAGGAACACTGTGAAAACATGTCTTCTCAGTTTCTTAAGTTGTAAACTGCAAAGAACCCTTGGGGCTCTCACAACACAAACTATTCCCTAATAACTCTGCAGTGGCAGTGAAATTGAAAACGGATGCATGGTTCGGGGGACCTTAGACTGAGATCATTTTAGAGACACCACAGTATTTATCCATGTTCAGAAGTTTTAGTAAGATCTTGCAATGATGTAAAGACAGAAGTTTGAGATGGTGTCACCCAGCACCTTATATCTCCTTCCAGTGCTTCACTACAAGGCATAGGTTTAGCTCTTACCAGTCTTGGAGTGAAGAGTGGAGAGATATTTAAGGATCGGGTAGTAAAGCTTAATTGTGGAAGGCTGACTTGGTTGTCACTCTCTGGAAATTTGGCATGGTTTGTGCCCCAGTCTCATTAGTACTTTCACTAAGCGTAGGTGCTATTAGATTTGCACATTAGGACATGTTGTGTAAAGGTTTTCTTCCATTGAATATCAATGCATGTGAGACTCCGTGGATTGCTGAGAAATTTACAAGTATTCTGGCTCAATCACTTTGAGCTTCATTTGTTTCCTTGCCTCTTGACATATTCATGTTTCCCTCTGTTTAGAATGAAGATTGTGTGACTGTGTTGTGTTTGCCTCTCACTCTCTGAGCATGACTTGATATTTTTTCATGTGGATCTGTCTACATCTTCCTCTCTTTGATGTTGCACCCATGCCTGTGCCAATATGCACAAATCTGTTGCTGTAGCTGTCTCAGTCTTGGCATGTTCCTGTTCAATATACATGCATTTTGTTGCTCTTAGTCACTTAACTATTTTTTAAGTTTTTATGTCTTCATTGATTTGCATGTGAATATGACACTCTTTCACGCTTGGATTGAATGCTTCTACCAATCCTGAGTTGTGACTTTTTTTTAATGAGTTCCATTGTCTTTGTGAACAACAAGAAATGCTTTATTTCAGGTGTAGTGAACAGTGACAGACATTTGGAAACAAGAATACTCACACATTACAGAAATCTCCAAGGAGGAATATCCCTGATTAAGGTGAGAATATTAACTGTGGCTACAGATGAGAAAGATATTGAGAGAATGCATCTGTCAGGAAATTTTGCATCTGTCAAGAAAAATTGGGGGTTGACTTTTACTGTTCTATATATACTAATGCGGGGATGAAGGGAATTGACGCTTCAGTTAGTTCAGTTCAGTTGCTCAGTCGTGTCTGACTCTTAGCCACCCCATGAATCCCAGCCCGCCAGGCCTCCCTGTCCCTCACCAACTCCCGGGGTGTACCCAAACCCATGTTCATTGAGCCGGTGATGCAATCCAGCCATCTCATCCTCTGTCATACCCTTCTCCTCCTGCCCCCAATCCTTCCCAGCATGTGGGTCTTCTTCAATGAGTCAAACTCTTTGCATCAGGTGGCCAAAGTATTGTATTTTCAGCTTCAACATCAGTCCTTCCAATGAACATCCAGGACTGCTCTCCTTTAGGATGGACTTCTTAGATCTTCAGGCAGCCCTACGGACTCTCAAGAATCTTCTCCAACACCACAATTCAAAAACATCAATTCTTCAGTGCTCAGCTTTCTTCACCGTATAACTCTCACGTCCATACATGATTACTGGAAAAACCATAGCATTCACTAGAGGGACCTTTGGGTCAAAGTAATGTCTCTGTTTTCAAATATGCTCTCTAGGTTGATCACAACTTTTCTTCCAAGGAGTAGGTCTTTTAATTTCATGGATGCAGTCACGATCTGCAGTGATTTTGAAGCCCCATCCCGCCCCCCCTCCCCTGCAGAGTGAAGTCTATGGCTGTTTCCACTGTTTCCCCCATCTATTTATCATGAAGTCATGGGACCAGATGCCATGATCTTAGTTTTCTGAATGTTGAGCTATAAGCCAGCTTTTTCACTCTCCGCTTTCACTTTCATCAAGAGGATTTTTAGTCACTCTCCACTTTCTGCCATAAAGGTGGTGTTATCTGCATATCTGAGACTATTGATATTTCTCCCAGCAATCTTGATTCCAGCTTGTCCTTCTTCATGATGTACTCTGCATATAAATTAAATAAACAGGGTACCAATATACTGCCTTGACGTTCTCCTTTTCCTATTTGGAACCAGTCTGTTGTTCCACATCCCGTTCTAACTGTTCCCTCCTGACCTGCATACAGGTTTCTCAAGAAACAGGTCAGATGGTCTGGTATTTCCATCTCTTTAAGAATTACCCACAGTTGATTGTGATGCACACAGTCAAAAGCTTTGTCATAGTCAATAAAGCAGAAACAGATGTGTTTTTTTTGTTTGTTTGTTTCTTTTTGTTTTCCTGGAACTTCTGATTTCTCAATGATCCATCGGAGGTTGGCCACTGGATCTCTGGTTCCTCTGCCTTTTCAAAAACCGGTTGGATCAACTGGAATTTCACAGTTCATGCATGGCTAAAGCCTGGCTTGGAGAATTTTGAGCATCACTTTACTAGCCTGTGAGATGAGTGAAATTGTGTGGTACTTCAAGCACTCTTTTGCATTACCTTTCCTTGGGACTGGAATGAGAACTGACCTCTTCCAGTCTTGTGGGCATTGCTGAGTTTTCCAAATTTGCTGACATTTTGAATGCAGCACCTTCACAGCATCATCTTTCAGGATTTAAAATAGCTCAACTGGAATTCCATCACCTCCACAAGCTTTGCTCATAGTGATGCTTACCAAGGCACACTTGACTTCACATTCCAGGATGTCTGGTTCTGGGTGAGTGGTCATACCATCATGATTATCTGTGTCAGGAAGGTTTTATTTTTTTTTTTTGGTTCAATCGTTCCGTGTATTCTTGCCACCTCTTCTTAATATCTTCTGCTTCTGTTAGGTCCATCCCATTTCTGCCCTTTATCGAGCTCATCTTTGCATGATATGTTCCGTTAGTATCTCAGGTTTCTTGAAAAGATCTCTAGTGTTTCCCATTCTATTGTTTTCCTCTATTTATTTGCACTGATAACTGAGGAAGGCTTTCTTATCTCCCCTTGCTATTCTTTGGAACTCTCTATTCAAATGTGAATATCTTTAATTTTCTCCCTTGCTTTTCACTTCTCTTCCTTTTACAGCTATCTGTAAGGCCTCCTCGGACAGCCATTTAGCTGTTGTGCATTTCTTATCCATGGGGATGGTCTTAATCCTTGTCTCCTGTACAATATCATGAACCTCTGTCCACAGTTCATCAGGCACTCTGTCTATCACGTCTATTCCCTTTAATCTATTTCTCACTTCCACTGTATAATCACACGGGATTTGATTTAGCTCATACCTGAGTGGTCTAGTGGTTTTTCCTACTTTCTTCAATTGAAGTCTGAATTTGGCAAAAGGAGTTCATGATCTGAGCCACAGTCAGCTCCCAGGCTTGTTTTTGCTGACTGTATAGAGCGTCTCCATCTTTGGCTGCGAAGAATGTAATCAAACTGATTTCAGTGTTAACCATTTGAAGATATCCAAACATAGAGTCATTTCTTGTTGTTGGAAGAGGGTGTTTGCTATCACCAGTGCATTCTCTTGGCAAAACTCTATTCGTCTTTGCCCTGCTTAATTCTGTACTCCAAGGCCAAATTTGCCTGTTACTCCAGGTGTTTCCTGACTGCCTACTTTCATATTCCAGTCCCCTATAAAGATAAGGACATCTTGTATGGATGTTGTTCTAAAAGGTCTTGTAGGTCGTTGTGGAACCATTCAACTTCAGTTTCTTTAACTTTGCTGGTTGGGGCATAGGCTTGAATGGTTTTCCATGGAAACAAATAGAGATCATTCTGTCATTTTTAAGATTACATCCAAGTACTGCATTTTGGACTCTTTTGTTGACCATGATGGCTACGCCACTTCTTCTAAGGGATTCCTGCCCACAAGAATAGATCTAATGGTCATCTGAGTTAAACTCACCCATTCCAGTCCCTCTCAGTTCACTGAATCCTAGAATGTCGACGTTCACTCTTGCCATCTGCTGTTTGACCATTTCCAATTTGCCTTGATTGATGGACCTAACATTCCAGGTTCCTATGTAATATTGCTCTGTACAGCGTAGGACCTTGCTTCTATCACCAATCACATTCACAACTGGGTATTGCTTTGGCTTTGGCTCCATCCCTTTATTCTTTCTGGAGTTATTTCTCCGCTGATCTCCAGTAGCATACTGGGCACCTACCGACCTGGGGAGTTCATCTTTCAGTGTCCTATCTATTTGCCTTTTCATACTGTTCATGGGCTTCTCAAGGCAAGAGTACATGTGATTGTAAGTGATTTGCCATTCCCTTCTCCAGTGGGCCACATTCTGTCAGACCTCTTCACCATGACCCAACCATCTTGGGTGGCCGCACATGGCATGGCTTAGTTTCTCTGAGTTAGACAAGGCTGTGATCCCTGTGATCAGATTGGCTAGTTTTCTATTTTTATGGTTTCAATGTGTCTGCCCTCTGATGCCCTCTTGCAACACCTACTGTCTTACTTGGGTTTCACTTACCTTGGATGTGGGGTATCTCTTCACGGCTGCTGCAGCAAAGCGCAGCCACTGCTCTTTATCTTGAACAAGGAGTATCCCCTCACAGCCTCCTCTCCTGACCTTGAAGTGGAGTAGCTCCTCTTGGCCCTCCTATGCCCATGCAGCCACCGCTCCTTGGATGTGGGGTAGCCCCTCTCGGCTGGTGCCCCTGACCTCGGCAGTGGGGTAGATATCACACACAAAAATGAAAGTGAAAGTTAAGTCCCTCAGTACCGTCCTACTCTTGCGACCCCATAGACTGTGACCTGCCAGGCTCGTCTGTCCATGGACTTTTCCAGGCAAGAGTCCTGGAGTGGGTTGCTATTTCCTTCTGCATTAAACACAAAAGAATGCTATTAAAAGCTGAAGGAGGAAAGCGAGAAGGAACATGCAAAGCAAAACGTACAATTATCAACAGGTCTTCCAGCTGAGACTATTCGGGCCAGAAGAGAATAGCAGGATATATTTAAAGCACTGAGAGAAAAAGAAAAAAAAAATCTACAATCAAGATTAAGCAAGGATTTCACTCAGAATGGATGGAGAATTCAGAAACCTTATAGACAAGCAAGATATAGAGAATACAGCACTATCAAATTAACTTTCCAGTATTCTTGCCAGAAAATCCCACGGATGATCGTTGCCATGAACACTCCTGGCAGGCAAGAGTTCATGAAGGTGAGAAGAGTCATGCATGACTGAGTGACTTCACTTCTTCTTATTACTCAAATCACCTTTACAACAAATACTAAAGGGATGTATATAGGCAGCTAACACAAGATAAAGGGAAGATCTACAAAAACAAATTGATAACAAAATTAAGAAAATGCTAATAGGAACATATATATCAATAATTACTTTCAATGTAAACAGGTTAATTTTACCAAGCAAAAGATACAGATTAACTGAATGGGTACAGAAACAAGACTCATATATATGCTGCCTACAAGAGACCCACTTCAGACCTAGAGACAGATACAGAGTGAAAATAAAAGAACAGAAAAATGTATTCCATGCCAATCAAAATTTTAAAAAATCCAATGTTGCAGTTATGATGCTTGATATAAGGTGCTCAGAGCTGGTGGACTGGGATGACCCAGAGGGATGGAATTGGGAGGGAGGTGGGAGGGGGGTTCTGGAAGGGGAACACATGTTTACCCATGGCAGATTCATGTCAATGTATGGCAAAACCAACATGATAATGTAAAGAAAATTTAAAAAAAAGGAAAAAAATCAAATTAAAAACAAAATAAAAAATATACTTAAAAATAATGTTACAAGAGATAAAGAGGGATGCTACATAAAGACCAACCGTTCAATCCAAGAAGAATGAATAAGATATGTAAATATTCAACTGAAGCCTATTATACAGACTGAAGTAAATCAGAAAGAAAAACACCAATACAATATACTAATGTATATATATTTATGGAATTTAGAAAGATGGTAACAATAAACCTATATCAGAGACAGCAAAAGAGACACATGTATAGAAGCGTCTTTTGGAGTCTCTAGGAGAAGGCAATGGAGGGATGATGTGGCAGAGTGGCATTTAAACATGTCTATTATCATATGTGAAGCAGATTGCCAGTCCATGTTTAATGCATGAGATGGAGTGCTGGGGCTGGTATACTGGGATGACCCAGAGGGATGGGATGAAGAGGGAGGTGGGAGGGGTGTTCAGGATGGGGAAGGCTTGCACACCGAAGGCTGACTCATGTCAATGTATGACAAAACCACTACAATATTAAAGTAAAGAAATTAGCCTCCAATTAAAAAATTATATTAAAAAAATTCATTTGAAGCAATTCTACTCAGATGGACGAAACTGGAGCCCATTATCCAGAGTGAAGTAAGCCAGAAGCAAAAACAACAATACAGTATATTAACGCATATATATGGAATTTAGAAAGACGGTAACGAGAACCCAACATGCGAGACAGCAAAAGGAACGCAGATGTATAGAATAGACTCGTGGACTTTGTGGATGAGGGAAAGGGTGGGATGATATGGGAGAAGGGCATTGAAGTATGTTAATTTTCATATGTCTAATCAATCGCCAGCCCAGGACTGATGCTCGGGGCTGGTGCAGCGAGATTTCCCCGGGGGGGGGAGGGAAGAGGGAGGGGGGTTCCGGAGGGGAAGCATATGTAAACCCATGGTGATATCATGACAATGTATGGCAAAAACAATAAAAAAAATAAATTAAAAAAACATTATATTTAAAGATAAAAAATAAAAGTAAAGAATAGCATAATCCAGTGCTGTGTGTATTCTCAAGATACTAGTATGATACATATATATTACATGTGAGAGAGACTTATATAAAGAGGAGTACATATGAAAATTAAGAGCCGTAAACCCCAAGATGACCTGTTACTGTTCAGATTTTTAATTTTTTAATAAACATGTATTACTTTATCGACAAAAAAAGAAATGCAAATATTTATACACCCAACATAGAATCACCTCAATGCATAAAGCACACAGATGTAAGAGGGTAAAGTGACAGTGACACAATGATAGTAGAGAACTTTATCACTCCACTTACAGCAATCGGCAGATCATCAAAACAGAGAATCAATAAGGAAACAGAAACATTAAATGAAACATTAGAGCAAATAAACCTAATTAATAATCTCAAGACTTTCAATGCAAATGCAGAAAAATAAATTTCTTCTCAAGTGCACATGGAACATTCTCCAGGATGCACCATATATTGGGCCTCAAATCAAACCTTTGTAGATTTAGGAAAATTTAAAGTATATGGGGGAAACTGGCAGGCTTTTTGGGGGGACTCCAAAATCACTGCAGATGGTGACTGCATCCATGAAATTAAAAGGCACCTGCTCCTTGAAAGGAAAGTTGTGACCAGTCTGGACAGCATATTAGAAAGCAGAGATATTACTTTACCAACAAAGGTCCATCTAGTCAATGCTATGTTTTTTTCAGTAGTCATGTATGGATGTGAGAGTCGGACTATAAAGAAAACTGAGTGCCGAAATAGTGATGCTTTTGAACTGTGGTGTTTGAGAAGACTCCTGAGAGTCCCTTGGACTGCAAGGAGTTCCAATCAACCCATAATAAAGGAGATCAGTCCTGAGTGTTCATTGGAAGGACTGATGTTGAAACTGAAACTCCAATATTTTGGCCACCTGATGTGAAGAGCTGACTCATTTGAAGACCCTGAAGCTGGGAAAGATCGAAGGCAGGGGAAGAAGGGGATGACAGAGGATGAGATAGTTGGATGGCATCACCGACTCAATGGATGTAAGTTGAGTACCCTCTGGGATCTGGTGATGGACAGGGATGCCTGGTGTGCTGCAGTCCGTGGAGTCACAGAGAGTTGGACACAGCTGAGTGACTGAACTGAACTGAACTTGTATCAAGCACTTTCTCTGACCACAATGCTAGGAGCCTAGACATCACCTACAAGAAAAAAAAAAAAACTGAAAACAGGACAAAATACATTGAGGTTAAAGCTACATTACTAAATACTGAAGAAATGAGAAGGGAACTCAAAATATTCCTAGAAACAAATGACAATGAAAACAAGACAACCCCAAAACTATGGTATGCAGTAAAAGCAGTTATAAGAGGGATGTTATAGCAATAACATCCTGGCTCACGGAACAAGAGAAACATCAAGTAAGAAACCTAACTCTACACCTAAAAACGCTGTATAAAGAAAAAACAAACAAAAACCCTAGAGTCAGCAGAAGGAAAGAAACCATAAAGATCAGAGCAGAAATAGATCTAAAAGAAATGAAGGAAACAATAGTACAGATTAATAACATTATAAATGGGTTATTTGAGAAGATATAGAGGTTGACAAGCAATTAGCCAGACTCATCAAGAAAAGAAGGGAGAAAATCAAATCGACAATATTAAAAATGTAAAAGGACAGGTTACAGCCGACAACAAAAAAATAGAAATTAAAAAAAAAGAATTTACAGTATATTATGAGCAATTGAGTTCATTTCAGTCTTTCAGTTATTCCCAACTCTTTGCGACTACATGAACTGCATCATGCCAAGCTTCCCTGTCCATCACCAACTCCTAGAGCTTGCTTAAACTCATGACCATCACGTTGGGGATGCCATCCAACCATCTCATGCTGTTGTCCCCTTTTCCTCCTGCCTTCAATTTTTCCCAGCATCAGGATCTTCTCCAATGAGTCAGCTCTTTGCTTACATGCCAAAGAGAATTGGAGTTTCAACATTCAGTCTTTTCCAATGAATATTTTTCTTTCGGGATGGTCTTGATCCCAGTCTCCTCTACAATGTCACGAACCTCTTTCCATAGTTCATCAGGAACTCTGAATATCAGATCAAGTCCTGCAAATCTATTTCTCACATCTACTATATAATCGTGAGGGATTTCATTTAGGTCATACTTGAATGTGCTAAAGGTTTTCCCTATTTCTTCCAATGTAAGTCTTAATTTGGCAATAAGCTGATTATGATATGAGCCATCGTCAGCTCCCAGTCTTGATCTTACTGACTTCAAAGCATATAATGAATCTGATTTCAGTGTTGGCCATCTGGTGATGTCCATATGAGAGTCTACACTTGTGCTGTTGGATAAGGGTGTTTGCTGTGTCAGTGCGTTCTCTCGGCAAAGGTCAATAGTGCTCAGAGGCTACATAAGGCAGGGACATAATGACAGGATGTCAGCTTTAGAGCAATTACACAGTAGTGTCAAAAGTGAGCCCCTAATTCAAATTCAGCAGCTCTAGAGTGCAAATTTAGTAGTGGTGTGACATGTGCTCATGGTCCACGTTCAGTAGCTGTGGCGTGTGTATTCTAGAGCTCAGAGTCAGTAGTGGTGGAATACATGCTAAGGAGGACAGTACATACACAAATATATTTTCAGAGGAATACTCTAGACACATGCTAACAAGTGACAACACATGTGCTTAGAGTTCAGCCTCAGAAGTGATGTGAAAAATTCTCCAGAGTACAAAGTCAGTAGCTTTGGGACACCTACTCTAGATTACTAGTTCAATAGGAGTAGGATTCGTGTGCCACATTAGAAGTACACTATTTGCAGTACTTGTGTCTCAGGAACAATTTCAGTAGTGGCGGAATGTGTGCTCCTGAGTGCACGGAGAGTAGTTATGAATGCATTGTCTAGTGCAGGAGCTGATTTATTGCAGCACACCTGCTTATGTTCAATCTCAGTTGTGGAGACATATGCTCCATAGTAGAGCTCATTAATTGTAGCATGCATATTTAGAACCAGGATTCAGTAGTGGTGACATGTATGCTCCAGTGTGGAACGCAGTACTAGTAGCACTCATAGTTTAGAGTGTGGGCACGATAGTTACTTCACAAAGTTTTAGAACACAGACTCTGTTGAGGCAGTAGCTGTGTTATGCTGGTCCAGACATGCTTCTGAGGGTAAGCTCAGTGACTGCAGCACAGCTGATCTAAAGTCTGAGATTTGTGCTGGAAAGACCTGCTCCAGAAGTATAGGAAAGTATTTGGGGTACACCAGGTTTTGAATACGTGCTCAGCAGTTTTGGTATTTGCTGTAGAACGCAAGTTCAGTAGTGGAAAGACACATGCTCAAGAATGCAACTGAACAAGTTTAGCCATCCTGCTATAGAGCATGGACTCCTTAGTGTTCAGACATGTGAGCTGGGGTGCAAGCTCTTAGTGGCTAATTGCATCTTCCCATGTGCCAGCTGGATAGTTTCAGTCAGCCTGCTCTAAAGGGGAAGCACCTTCATGGCAGGAGGCATGACACAGACCTCAAGCTCAGTAGATTCAGTACTCGTACTCTAGAACTCAGACTTAGTGATTGTTCAAAGCTACCATCACACTAATTGCGGTATATAGGTTCTAGAGCACAGGTTCAGTAGTGGTGGAAAGCATGTTCTTCAGTGTAAACTCAGGAGATGTAGCATGCATTCTCTAAAGCCCACAGTCAGTACTTCAAGCATGCCTCCTCTAAATCTTGTATCTCACCGGTGGGTGTATGTTCTAAACAACTGGTTTCATGATGGCGAGACATAGTCGCAAGACTTTAAGATCAGTGTATGCGTCATGTATGCCCTAAAGCCTGTTGGTGAGCAGTGGAAAGATGCAACTTCCAAAAATAATCTCTGGGGGTGTGGCACACTTGTTCAAGAATGCAGACTTGTTGTTTGAGGATCACATCCTCTCAAAGGCTGCATCACAATAATGGGATGTAAAATCCAGAGGGCAAACTCAGTAGGTAAACTCTTTGTACTTTATAGCAGCATGAGCTCAGTAGTGGCAAGATCAGCGTTCATGAGTGCAAGATCAAGAGTTGTGGGGGTGTGTGTATTGGAACATAGGATCATTCAAGAGAGGAAATGTGATGGACGGTACCAGATGTAAAGCTGTGTCCATCGGCTGTAGAATCCACAAACACTAGTTGCAGCTTGCATGGTCTAGAGTCCTGGATGGCTAGCAGCATAACTCTTGTCCTGGAGTGTCACTGAAGTAGTTGTAGCATAGATCCTCTAGGCCATGGAAGATTGGAGGCGAGATTCATTCTTTAGAACTTAGGGTCAGTAGTGGTCAGTAGTCACACCTGTTCTAGAGTGAGGGCTCACTTACGAGCAGGGTCTGTGCTTTAGAATGCGGCCTCCTGTGGTTCAATGTGTACATCAGAGTGCAAGCTCAGTGGCTGGCGCACATACTCAACACTAAAAGTGCCGTGGGGGAACACAGTGAAAAGAGGTCAACCTAAGTCACTGACGAATTCCAGCTGTAGAATGTGGGCTCACTACTATGTACCCAGGCCATGGAATATAGCCTCAGTAGTGGTGAAACTCATTCTCTCTAATGAGTGTAGTATGAGTGTACCACAGTGCAATATCAGTAGCTGCAGCACGAGTGGTTTTGGGGAATGGTCTCTGGAGTAGCAGTAAACATAGTTCAGAGTGCAAGATCCATCACTGCAACTCAGGTTCTCTAGACCATGGGCTTACTATCTCTGCCATGCCTGCCTAGCGTGAGGACTTAGAAGTGGCAAGTATTGTTCACTGTGTAGTATGCAAATTCAGGCCAAGGCCCTCAAGCTAGAGAAGGAGGCAAATGCCAAGAGGCAAAAGTTTTTCTTTCACTACATTCCTTTGCCCCACTTTAGTCACCTAGAAGACTCCTTCAATCTTGGGTTGCGGTGGCAATCCATTCCACCTGAAACTAAATTTTCCCAAACTTTGAGCTTCTAAATGCTCAACAAAAGGATGCATGCTATTCATGGAAATGTTTCTCTTACGCTATGCTAATGAAACTGTGTATTTTGCCTTTGAATCTGTTTTGCCTCAAACCTGATGTCAATGGTTTTATGGGTACAATGTATCTTACCCAGTAACATCTTGTCCAGAGGTGACTCCCTTTGTACCTATGCTATCTCAAAAGGTGTAAGGTGGAATAGAAGTCTGTTGCAACTCTCTCAGCCTTGAGGTGTTCCTTTTATCCATTCTTAGCATCTTGATAACAAGTATATAATGCCTTACTAAAAACTATCAAGGAGATTCTCTTTCTACCCATTCTACAGCAGAAAATGTCTCTGTCCCTTTACAATTTAATGAAACTTTACTGAATGAAGCTCTGAGTGACAGAGCCTGCATCTTTTGATCCTGGAGTGAAATCATGTGCTTCAGAGATCAAGAATCCCTTCATCCCTGTTCTGTAACCTATGAGATGCATGATCAAGAATGCAATTTGGTAAATCAGGCATGCCTGCTCTAGAACATAGTCTCAGTAGTGTCAGTACACCAGCAGAAGTAGGTGAATGGGTCATGGTGAGAGATATGCTTCTGCAAAAAAAAAAAAAATCTCAGTGATGCAAAACCCATGCTAAAGAGCTGTGCTTTCTAGTCGAGAGAACTGTACTCTCTACTTCAAGTTCAGTTATTGTGGCATGGGTGTGGTAAATCGTGGACTCAGCAGAGGCTCAATGCATGCACTTGATCTCATGCTCAACAGAGACATACATGTGCTTCACTGTTCAAGCTCAGTAATTTCTTTTGGAATGCAGGTTCAAAGATGGCAGAGGATTAGAATGGGGAGACCACTTATTCCCCCACAAATTCATTGAAAGACCATTTGAACACTGAGGAAACTCCATAAAACAACTTCTGAATGCTGGCAGAGGACATCAGGTACCCAGAAAGGCAGCCCATTGTCTTCAAAAGAAGGCAGGAAAAATATAGGAGATAAAAAGAGAGACAAAAGAGGTAGGGAAGGAGATCCATACAGGGAAGGGAGTCTTTAAAAAGAGAGAAGTTTCCAAACACCAGGAAACACTCTCAGTGGCGGGTCTGTGGTGAACCTTGGACTCTCAGAAGGTAATATAACCAGAGGAAAAATAAACAAATAAATAAACCCCACAGATTACATGCCTAATGGAAACTCCAAGTGGAGAGGCAGTGCAGATGCTCAAATCCACCACTAACAACCAGGGGTTGGGCAGGGAGGCACGGACGGCATTGCAGTGGGTAAGGAATGGGCCTGAATGCCCCAAGGGAACTAACTTGAGATAGCAACCTAGACTGTAGGATAGCTATGCCACAAAAAGCCCTAACCTAAGACAATGCCAGGCCCACTCACAGACCAAATGACTGAGCAGAGCTAGCTGTGTGCGGACTGGCCCATCCCCCACCAGAGAAAGACAGTGAGGGCAGTCATAGCTGAAAGGGGGCAAAGGTGGGCCCCAGAGAGGCATCCTCCCACAAACTGCAAGCAGGCTTCATTGTTAACCAAGACTTCTTGGGATTCTGGATGGTTGGTATCTGCCAGGCTGGTCACAGCCAGAGCTCAGATCCCGAGAAGAGACACATGTCATACCTGAGGAGGTGCCACCATTGTACTTCTAGATCACCTAGCAACTTGGACTGGGAGGTGAGAAGTCGCAGCCCCCAACTGGGGACAACAGCGCTCACAAAGCACCTGCTCACCTGAGCTTTTCGGGCAAGGGTAGGGCATAAAACACAGGCCCAAACAAGGATGTGCCTTTGTGGAGTATCCAAGAACCTGAACCTCAGCAGCTTAGACGTGGCTGGTGCGTGAAAACCAGGGACTGCCTCAGACCGTTCCCAGCAGAGCAGCTAGACTCTGAGCAGTGTAGACTTGGAAAGTGCACATGCCATGAGTGGGGGCAAACCCAGTGTGGCTGAGATGGTGAGCACTCTCCGCACATGCTGGTGAGATATATACATATATATATATATTTGTATATAAATATATATATTGCAGTGTTCCTCCCTCCCCACAGCATGACTGAACAACTGAATTTAAAAAAAGAAGAAGAAGAAACGAGCATTGCAATCCCTTGTGTCAGGGTGGAAATCAGACACTGAGGAGACCAGAAAACAGAAGAAGCTAAAATAAACAGAGGGAACGGCTTTGGAAGTGATAGGTGCAATAGATTAAAATCCTGTAGTTAGTACAGACTACATATTAAGGGGCCTGTAGCTCTTGAGAAGTATAATATGGATCAAGGAGCTATCTGAAAATGAACTTATCCCCACACTGTCTCCAGTGAAATTCTTAGGTATATTTTCACTATTGCCATTTTCTAAGTTTAAAAAAATATATTTTAAGTTGTCCTCTTTCACTTTTATGTCCTATTATTACCTTGCAAAACAAAAGACTATACTTTTAATACTTATATATATATATATGTATATATATATATATATATAAATTTTGTGACCTTGTTTTTTTTTAATATTGCATTTTTGAGAATCGCACCTTTACTCTACATTTTTAATAATTGCTCTCTGGTATTTGTTATCAATTTTGTACCTTTAATAACCTGATTTTCAGTACCCATTTTTACTTGAGAGTAAGATCAATGGCTGAGATGGCTCTCTCCCGCTTTTGACTCTTCTTTCTCATCACCAGGTTGCCTCTATCTCCTCCCTCCCTCTTCTCTTCTCTACCCAACTCTGTGGATCTCTTTGTGTGTCCCCGGCTGTGGAGAACACTTAGGGAACTGATTACTGCATGGATCTGTCTCTTTCCTTTTGATTCCCCCTTTTATCCTCCAAGTCACCTCTGTTTCCTTCCTCCCTCTTCTCTCTGTACTTCCATGAACATATCTGAACGATCCAGACTGGGGAGAGCTTTAGGGAAGTGCTGCCTAGCTCGCTCTCTACCCTTTTGACCCCCCTTATTCTCCTCCTGGTAACCTCTATCTCTTCTCTTCACCATGTACCTCTGTGTATCTCTCTGTGTCCCTCACTGTGGACAAATTTTTCATCATTAACCTAGATATTTTTATCAGCAATGTTATATAGATGGAAAAGTCTTGAGGCTACTGTAAGAATAAGACTGAAAACCAGAAGTAGGAGGCTTAAGTCCAATTCCTGAGAACACTAGAGAACTCCTGACTTCAGGGATCATCAATTGAGAGGAGCTCATCAAATGCCTCCATACCTACACTGAAATCAAGCACCAACCAAGAGCCAATAAGTTACAGAGAAAGACATTCCACACAAATTGTCCAGCAACATAGGGATATAGCCCTGAGCTTCAATATACAGGCTGCCCAAAGTCACACCAAACCCATTTCCATCTCAAAACTCACCACTGGATAACTCATTGCATTCCAGAAGAAGAAATCCAGCTCCATACACCAGAACACTGACATAAGCTTCCCTAACCAGGAAACCTTGTCAAGTCACCCATCCAACCCCACCTACAAGAAGGAACCTCCACGATAAAGAGGAGCCGCAAACTGCAGGAATACAGAAAGGTCACCTCAAACAGAAATACAAACAAAATGAAAAGGGAGGGAAATACTCAGCAGGTAAACGAACAGGACAAGTACCCATCAGCCAAACAAAAGAGGAAGAGGTAGGCAATCTACCTGATAAAGAATTCCAAATGATGATAGTGAAAATGACCCAAAATCTTGAGAGCAAAATGAAGTTACAGATAAATAGCCTGGAGAGAAGGATTGCGAAGACGAAAGAAATTTTAACAAGGACCTCAAAGAGATAAAAAAAAAGTCAATATATAATGAATAATGCAATAAATTATATCCAAAACACTCTGGAGGGAACCAACAGTAGAATAATGGAGGCAGAAGATAGGGCAGGTGAAGTAAAAGATAGAATGTTAGAAATGAATGAAACAGAGAGGAAAAAAGAAAAAAAAAACAAGAATCAAAAGAAATGTGGAGAACCTCAGAGACCTCTGGGACAATGTTAAGCGTCCCAACATTCGAATCATAGGAGTGTCAGAAGAAGATGAAACAAGGAAAGATCATGAGAAAACACTTGTTACGCGCTCCAACATTTGAACCATAGCAGTCAAATAGCAGAAAAAGAAGAGAAAGAAAAAGTGAGAGAAAGACCATGAGGAAATCCTTGAGGAGATAATAGTTGAAAACGTCCCTAAAATGGGGAAGGAAATAGTCACCCAAGTCCAAGAAACCCAGAGAGTCCCAAACAGGGTAAACTCAAGGCAAAACACCCCAAGGCACATATTAATCATATTAACAAACATCAAACACAAAGAGAAAATATTAAAAGCAGCAAGGGAAAAACAACAAATAGCACACAAAGGGATTCCCGTAAAATAACAGCTTTCAATAGAAACTCTCCAGGCTAGGAGGGAATGGCAGGACATACTTAAAGTGATGAAAGAAACAAGTCTACAGCCCTGATTACTGTACCCAGCAAGGATCTCATTCAAATATGAAGGAGAAATCAAACGTTTTACAGACAAGCAAAAGCTGAGAGAATTCAGCACCACCAAAACCAGCTCGCCAACACACGCTAAATGATCTTCTCTAGACAGGAAACACAGAAAGGGTGTATAAACTCGAACCCAAAACAATAAAGTAAATGTCAGTGGGCTCATACTTATCAATGATTACTTTAAATGTAAATGGTTTGAATACCTCAACCAAATGACAAAGATTGGCTGAATGGATACAAAAACAGGATCCCTATATACACTGCCTACAAGAGACCCACCTCTAAAAAAGGGACCCACACCTACTGAAAGTCAAGGGCTGCAAAAAGATATTCCACATCAGATAAAACAGACTTTAAAATAAAGGCTGTGAAAAGAGACAAAGAAGGTCACTACATAATGATCTAAGGATTAATGCAAGAAGAAGATATAGCGATTAAAATATATGCACCCAACCTAAGAGCACTGCAATATATAAGACAAATGCTAACAAGTATGGAAGGGGGAATTAGCAATAAGACGATAATAGTGGGAGACTTTAAAACCCCACTCACACCTAGGAGAGATCAACTAAACAGAAAATTAACAAGGAAACACAAACTTTAATATGATACCATATATCAGTTAGACCTAACTAATATCCATAGGATATTTCACCTCAAAACAATGAGTTTCTCCTTTAACTCAAGTGCACATGAAACCTTCTCCAGGAGAGAGCACATCCTGGGCCATAAATCTAGCTTTGATACATTAAAAAAGAAATCATTCCAGCCATCCTTTCTGATCACAGTGCAAAAAGATTAGATGTTAATTACAGGAGAAGAATCATTAAATATTTCCAACATATGGAGGTTAAACAACAAGCTGCTGAATAACTTACAAATCAAGGAAGAAATCAGAATATGCACAGAAACTCATGAAAATAAAAATGCAACAAACCAGAACCTACGGGACACTGTTAAAGCAGTGCTAAGGGGAAGGTTCATAGCAATACGGGCTTACCTCGAGAAACAAGAAAAAAGTCAAATAACCTAAGACTACACCTAGAGAAACTAGGAAAGGAAGAAATGAAGAACCCCAGGGTTACCAGAAGGAAAGTAATCTTAAAAATGAGGGCACACATAAATGCAAAAGAAACAGAAGAGACCATAGCAAAACTAAACAAAGCCAAAAGCTGGTTCTTTGAGAAGATAAATAAAATTGACAAAACATTAGCCAGAGTCATCAAGAAAGAACAGAGAAGAATCAAATCACAAAATTAGAAATGAAAATGGAGAGATCACAACAGACAACACAGTAATTAAAAGGATCATAAGAGACTATTATCGGCAGCTATATGCAAATAAAATGGACAAATTAAACGAAATGGACAAATACTTAGAAAAATGCAACATTTAAAACTGAACCGGGAAGAAATACAAAATCTTAACAGACCCATCACGAGGATGGAAATTGAAACTGTATTCAGAAATCTTCCAACAAACAAAAGCCCAGGACCAGACAGCTTCACAGCTGAATTCTACCTAAAATTCAGAGAAAAGCTAACTCCGGCCCTATTCAAACTCTTCCAGAAACTTGCAGAGGAAGGTCAACTTCAAACTCATTCCATGAGAACACCATCACCTTTATACCAAAACCAGACAAAGATGCCATAAAAAAAGAAATCTACAGGCCAATATCACTGAGGCACATGGATTCAAAAATCCTTTTAAAATAATGCTAGCAAACAGAATCCAACAATATATTAAAAAGATCATACATCATGTCCAAGTGGGATTTATTTCAGGGATACAAGGATTTTTCAATATCCACAAGTCAATCAACATAATACACCACATTAACAAATTGAAAAATAGAAAGCATATGATTATCTCAATAGATGCAGAGAAAGTCTTTGACAAAATTCAACAGGTTTTTATAATAAAAACCCTCCAGACAGCAGGAATAGAAGGAACATACCTCAACATACTAAAAGCTATATATGACAATCCCACAGAAAATTATCCTCAATGGTAAAAAATGAAAGCATTTGCATTAAAATCAGGAAAAAGTGTGCCCACTCTTACCACTACTATTCAACGTAGTTTTGGAAGTTTTGGCCACAGCAATCAGAGAAGAAAAAGAAGTAAAAGGAATTGAGATTTGGGAAGAAGTAAAACTCTCACTGTTTGCAGATGACATGATCCTTTACATAGAAAGCCCTAAAGACTCTACCAGAAAATTACTGGAGCTAATCAACGAATATAGTAACGTCTCAGGATATAAAATTAACACGGAAATCGCTTGTCTTCCTACACACTATCAATGAGAAAACAGAAAGAGAAATTAAGGGAAACATTTCATTCACCATTGCAGTGAAAAGAATAAAACACTTAGGAAAAGATCTACCTAAAGAAACAAAATACCTATATTTAGAAAACTGCAAAACACTGGTGAAAGAAATAAAAGAGGTTTTTATTTTTCAGTGTCTTAATGTGGTGTATCACACTGATTGATTTGTGGATATTGAAGAATCCTTGCATCTCTGGGATAACGTCTACTTGGTCGTGATGTATGATCTTTTTAATGTGTTGTTGGATTTTGTTTGTGAGAAATTTGGTAAGGATTTTTGCAACTATGTTCATCCGTGATATTGCCCTGTAGTATACTTTGTGTGTGTGTGTGTGTGTGTGTGTGTGTGTGTGTGTGTGTGTGTGTGTGTGTGTGTGTGTGTGTGTGGCATCTTTGTCTGGTTTTGGTATTAGGGTGATGGTGGTCTCATCAGATGAGTTTGAAGTTGACTGTCCTCTGCAACTTTCTGGAAAAGTTTGAGTAGGATAGGAGTTAGCTCGTCTCTAAATTTTTGGTAGAATTCGGCTGTGAAGCCATTTGGTCCTGGGCTTTTGTTTGTTGGAAGATTTCAGATTACAGTTTTAATTCCCATGCTTGTGATGGGTCTGTTAAGATTATCTATCTCTCCCTGGTGTACTTTTGGAATGTTGTACTTTTCTAAGAATTTATCCATTTCTTCCAAGTTTCCCAGTTTATTTGCAAATAATTGCTGATAATAGTCTCTTATGATCCTTTTTTCTCTGTGTTGTCTGTTGAGATTTCTCCAAAGAAGACATAAAAATGGCTAGCAAACAAATGCAAAGATGCTCAACAGCTCTCATTATCAGAGAAATGCAAATCAAAACCACAATGAGGTACCACTTAACACCAGGCAGAATGGCTGCCATCCAAAAGTCTATAAGCAATAAATGATGCATAGGATGTGGAGAAAAGGGAGCCCTCTTACACTGTTGGTGGGAATGCAAACTAGTACAGCCACTATGGAGAACAGTGTGGAGATTCCTTAAAAAACTGGAAACAAAACTGTCATATGACCCAGCAATCCCCCTGCTGGGCATACACACTGAGGAAACCAGAATTCAAAGAGACACGTGTACCCAATTGTTCATCGCCACATTGTTTACAATAGCCAAGATATGGAAGCAACCTAGATGTCTATTAGCAGATGAGTGGATAAGAAAGCTGTGGTGTGTATACTCAGTAGACTATTACTCAGCCATTAGAAAGAATACGTTTGAATAAGTTCTACTGAACTGGACGAAACTGGAGCCTATTATACACAGTGGAATAAGCCAGAAGGAAACACAACAATACAGTATACTAATGCATATATATGGGATTTAGAAAGATGGTAATGATAACCCTGTATGCGAGACAACAAAAGAGACGACACAGAGTATAGAACAGTCTTTTGGACTCTATGGGAGAGGGCAAAGGTGGGATGATATGGGTGAACGGCATGGAAACATGTCAATTATCATAGGTGAAATGAACTGCCAGCCCAGGTTTGATGCATGATACAGGGTGCTCAGGGTTGGTGCACCAGGATGACCCAGAGAGATGGAATCGGGAGGGAGGTGGGAGGGGGGTTCTGAAGGGGAACACATGCATACCATGGTGGATCCAGGTCAATGTATGGCAAAACCAACACAATAATGTAAAGAAAAAAAATAATAAAACTTAAGAAAAAGATAAAAGAGGACACACATAGGGGGACAAATGTGTCATGTTCATGGATCAGAAGAATCCTTATAGTGAAATGAGCATAGATTTTTCAAAGCAATCTATACATTCAATGCAATTCCTATCAAGCTACCACCAGTCTTTTTCCGAGAACTAGTCAAATTATTTCACAACTGCATGGAAATACAAAAAACCTCAAATAGCATCCAAGGTAGGGAGCAGCAGCTTGAAGAGGCACGGAGACATAACCCAAAGCCAAACCAAGAGAAAACCCGGTAAAATGGTGTGCCCTGAAAGAGGGCATCAAAGGGCAGACAGACTGAAATCACAGTCACAGACAACTAGCCAATCTGATCACATGAACCACAGCCTCGTCTAACTGATTGAAACTAAGCCATGCCATGTGGGACCACCCAAGATGGTGGAGAGGTCTGACAGACTGTGGTCCACTGGAGAAGGGAATGGCAAACCACTTCAACATTCTTGCCTTGAGAACCCCATGAACAGCATGAAAGGCAAAAAGGTAGGACACGGGAAGATGAACTCCCCAGTTCGGTGGGTGCCCAATATGCTACCTGAGATCAGTGGAGAAATAACTTTGGAAAGAATGAAGGCATGGGGCCAAAACAAAAACAATAACCAGGGTTGTGGACGGGA
>ML661394.1:10246-25126 GCA_007570785.1 Antilocapra americana | reverse complement strand
TCTTAATTTGAGTGAATAAATTTTGAAGAATGCAGAGGAATAGGTGAGTAATTCAGAGGAAAGGTATGCATTTCATCTAGAATTCTGAATTCATGATTTAGAGGATTTGTAGTTGGTGATATCTTGGTACTCTGTTTTCTCCACTTGAAAGCTTCTTTTGACCTTCATTTTAACCAAATCCATTTTATATTTCAAGGTCTACTACAACTCCTCAAGCAACTAAATTACTCTTTCCTAAATCAGTTTAGTAGCTCAGTCATGTCCGACTCTTTGCGACCCCATGGACTGTAGCACACCAGTCCTCCCTGTCCATCACTAACTCCTGGAGCTTTCTCAAGCTCATGCACATCGAGTCAGCGATGCCACCCAACCATCTCATCCTCTGTCATCCCCTTCCCTTCCTGCCTTCAGGCTTTCCCATTATCAGGGTCTTTTCCAATGAGTCAGTTCTTTGCTTCAGGTGACCAAAGTATTGGAGCTTCGGCTTCAGCATCAGTCCTTCCAATGAATATTCTGGACTGATTTCCTTTACAATTGACTGGCTTCATCTCCTTGCAGTCCAAGGGACTCTCAAGAGTCTTCTGCAACACCACAGTTCAAAAGCATCAATTCTTCAATGCTTAGCTTTCTTTATGGTCCAACTCTCACATCCATACATGACTACTGGAAAAACCATAGCTTTGACTAGACAGACCTTTGTTGGCAAAGTAATGTCTCTGTTTTCTAATATGCTATCTAGGTTGGTCTTAACTTTTCTTCCAAGGATTGAGCGTCTTTTAACTTCATGGCTGCAGTCACCATCTGCAGTGATTTTGGAGCCCAAGGAAATAAAGTCTGCACTGTTTCCATTGTTTCCCTGTCTATTTGCCATGAAGGGATGGGACCGGGTGCCTTGATCTTCATTTTTTGAATGTTGAGTGTTAAGCCAGCTTTTTCACTCTCCTCTTTCACTTTCATCAAGAGACTCTTTAGTTCCTCTTTGCTTTCTGTCATAAGAGTGGTGTCATCTGCATATCTGAGGTTATTGATATTTCTCCCAGCAATCTTGATTCCAGCTTGTGCTTGCATCAATTTTAAGTTTGTCAATGGACAAATTAAATTCTGTGTATACTATCCTATACTTATTTTTATGTTTGCCTTCCCCCAGTGTACCTGTAACTCTTTGAAAATGAATTCTGCACAAGTATTTCTATTTTAATATGAGATAGGCACTCCTGAAAACTTTTTGTTCTGCAAAACTCACATTAAAATACCATGGAGAAATAGGTTAAGGCGGGCTTCTCAACTCAATGGACATGAGTTTGAGTAAGCTCTGGGAGTTGGTGACAGACAGGGAAGCCTGCCATAGTGCCGTCCATGGTGTCACAAAGAGCGACTGAACTGAACTGAACTGAGACTTCTCAAAATATATGCAGCTTTGAAGCTAGATGTGAAAAATGAGGGAGAAGGTTGGTATTTTAAATATGCCTTGTGGAAAAAGTTAAGCATGTATGTGCAGGCATTGTGCCAGATGCTAAGCATACAATAATAAACAAGTCAGATGTGGCTACCTCTTTCAGTAAGAAACATGAAGTCAAAAGTGTATTCCAGAAGCACTGTAAGGAATGTCTAGATATGCATTAGGCGGTTTGGGTTAAGCCATAATCAGTTGGAGGAACTTTTATCTCACACATGGTCATAATCTTACTCCTTCAACTTCAATTCCTATTCCAGAAGGGTTTCAGATTTTGAGATGTTAGCCTTTTCATCTTAACCAGTAGTTAATAGCCTGCCCTACTGAGAGCATCCTAAACAAACTGCTTATAGTTTTCATTAATATTCTCCAGTTTGCTTAGACAATGATTATTGAATTATCCTCTTCATGCCTGAAAACCTCTCCTGAGTCCAGGTCAGAAACAGTCCTAAGAACCAAGCCCAATAAGAATCAAAGTGAAAGGAGATGTAAAAGAATACTAGTATGGGAGAAACTGTATCACTACCTTGAAGATACCTGCATTCCCATATTCACTGCAACACTTTTCACAATAGCCAATACATGGAAACCATCTCAGTGTCCATCAACACATGAATGGATAAAGAAAATTGGCATATGTATACATATATACAATGCAATATTAATCAGCTGTAAAAAAAAAACAAACAGAAATCTTGTTACTTGCCCTTGCAACATCATGAATGGAACTTGACAGCATTATGCTAAGTGAGATAATTCAGACTGAGAAAGACAAATATTGTATGATTTCACTTATATGTGGAATCTGAAAATACCGAACTCAAAGAAACAGAAAATAGAATGGTTTCCAGGACCTGGGTATGTTGAGGTTGGTCAAACGGTAGAAACTCAGTTTTAAATAATTAAGTTCTGGGGATCAAATATATTGCATAGTTACTCTAGTTAACAATACTGTATTATATACTTGAAAGTTGCTAAGAGAGTAGATCTTAAATGTTTTCACCATACACACATAAACATACAGCTAATTATGTCAAGTAATGGGCCTGTTAACTAACTCTGTTGTATTCATTTCACAATATACACGTGTATCAAATCATCACATTATACACCTTAAACTTACACAATGTTCTATGTCAATTATATCTCAATGAATCTGGGGGGAAAATAAAGAATACTGGTATGCTCCTCTAGTCTCTCTCTGGTGGAAACCTTGGAGAATAGGCAAGCCACTGAGTTTTGTTCCTTTTCTCTTGTAGCCTCACAAGTGCAGGAGAAGTTGAAGCTGCAGTAAAAACCCTCCTTCAAGGGAAGATTTCATGCAGAATCTTCATGAGATTTTGCTCTCTTGGGAACCCTTCAAAACTCATACCTGTCAGAAAGTGAACCAATGACTTCTCCCGAAGAAGAAGTATTGGGGGAAGTCAGATCCCTAGAGTAAACAGGAGGGACCAGGGAGTCCTGAGACCCAGCCTGGAATCCTCTAGAGTGAATGGCGCAGGCCCAGCCCAGAGCTTCTCTGGAGTGACTAATGCCGCACAGCTCAACTGCTGTACAGCTGCTGGCGCCTCGTAGCTACCTGCAGCGTCTGAGACACTGGGACAAAGCTTCTTTGAGGATGTGACAAGGCAAACCCGAGTTCACCAGCAATGTGGGCCAGGACAAGCACAAGCCAGAGCGTCTTTGGAATGACTGGTACAGACACAGTACAGGACTTTTCTTAAGTGGCTTGCACAGACTTCACCACAATTTAAAACTCCCCTGGATCACCCATTCAGACATAATCCAAAGCTGTTCTAGAGCGACTGACACAAACCAGGGCTTCTCTTCAGTGTGAAACAGACAAACCTCACTCACAGAAGGTAAGTGAAGGATGAGAAGGCAGGGCAAAAACTTGAAAGCAAGGCACAAACGTGAAATCTCCTATAAAGAGATGATGGCTCACCACCAAGAAAGGTGTCCTCTTTGTCACCTTTCTGAGAGGTAAGAAAGGAGATCAGAAGTCTCAAGTAAAACACATGGGGTTTTATAGAATTTGACAGAAGAAGTAGAACAAAAGGAGTCTGCTAAAGAATAGAAAACAGTGATAAAATGTGTATTGTGCTTTAGACTGTTCAAAGTGTTTGCACATGAGTTATTTCATACTCACAACCACCCTGTCAGGTGGGTAGAGCATTTATAATAAGTGTCATTTTATATTTTGAGAGAAACATAACTCAAAACATGTCATGTCAGTAGCTCTGTGTCTCACATCTAAAACAGATAATAACCAGAACTTTAGCTCCAGAACTTTAGCTCCCCCCAGATCCTTGCCATGATAACTATGGGGTCTCAAAGTATCACTTATGTGGCAGTTTCACGAAGTTCTTTTAGGTGTGTTAACTAGTTCTTCCTTGTTGAAGCAAAACATAGAATCTCCAAGATGTCATCCCTGAAAGGAGACAATGTGGATAGAGACATAGCTGGTCATACAATCTCACCTGAGAGGAGCAGGATTTCAAGTTTCCCCATAATGTCCCCTTCCCCTAGGAAAGGGACTCTCTTCCCCTCTATCACCCCTTCCTTACTTACTGGGAGAAACCAGTATTAAAAACAGAAGAGAAAGAGAAGGAAGTCTAGGTCAAAAGGAAGAAATATAGAGAAAGCTTAAGGCAAAACTGTGGGAGGGAGGCATACACAAAACCAAGAATCCTGCTTTCATGCTGTGTTTCGTGCAGCCCCAGGGTCCTAAGAAGAGGCATGAGGGGGCCTTTTCAGGGGCCAGGAGTAAAGTGAAAGCCAAGCAAATAGGTCCCTGCCCTAGATCATCCTCCTTCAACTCAAGTCTTGAGAGTTCCTGAAAGACTTGGTTTGAAAGAAAAGGGAAGGAGCTCCTCTGTTTTAAAAGTTAGAAAAGCTACTGTATGTAAGTTCCCTCAGCTTCATTATTTAAGTGTTCAGAAATTCTTTTTGATAACTTCTGAATTTTGAGCTTGAAAACCTTTTCTTTTCTGGGCTCTTGTCACATACTATCTAGTGTCTAAGTAGTTTCATCAGGAAATCCTCAAACTATGTTTGCTGAAGTATTCCTCTGGTTTCAACTGTCATATGATTTGGCCACACCTTATTAGATTACTTTCCATCTGTCTAACATGCTATACCAAAAGGTTGGATTTAGAGGCTTCTTGTAACTATAGAAACTATAGTATATATTTTTATATATGTGTATATAAATTATATATATGTATATGTGTATATAAATATATATATTCATATATGTGTATATAAATTATATATTTTTATACATGTATATATAAATTTTATAATGGGTTTCTCTGGTAGCTCAACTGGTAAAGAATCCCCTGCAATGCAGGAGACCCTGGTTCCATTCCTGGGTCAGGAAGATACACTAGAGAAGGGAATGGCTCAGCTTTCTTTATAGTCCAACTCTCACATCCATACACGACTACTGGAAAAACCAAAGCTTTGACTAGACAGACCTTTGTTGGCAAAGTAACATCTCTGCTTTTTAATATGCTATCTAGGTTGGCCATAGCTTTTCTTTCAAGGAGCAAGGGTCTTTTAATTTTATGGCTGCAGTCACCATCTGCAGTGATTTTGGAGTCCAAGAAAATAAAGTTTGTCATTGTTTCCATTGTTTTCCCATCTATTTGCCAAGAAGTGATGGGGCTGGATGCCATGATCTTCGTTTTTTGAATGTTGAGTTTTAAGCCAGTTTTTTCACTCTCTTTTTTCACTTTCATCAAGAGGCTCTTTAGTTTCTCTTTGCTTTTCTGTCATAAGGGTGGTGTCATCTGTATATCTGAGGTTATTGATATTTCTCCTGGCAGTGTTGATTCCAGCTTATGTTTCATCCAGCCTGGCATTTCACATGATGTACTCTGCATATAAGTTATATAAGCAGGGGGACAATATACAGCCTTGGCGTACTCCTTTCCAAATTTGGAACCAGTCTGTTATTTCATGCCTGGTTCTAACTGTTGCTTCTTGACCTGTATATAGATTTCTCAGGAGGCAAATAAAGTGGCCTGTTATTCCCATCTCTTTAAGAATTTTCCACCATTTGCTGTGATGCACACAGTCAAACCCTTTGGTGTAGTCAGTATAGCAGAAGAAGATGTTTCTCTGGAATTCTCTTGCTTTTTCTATCCAATGGATGTTGGAAATTTGATCTCTGGTTCCTCTGCCTTTTCTTTTTTTTTTCCTCTGCCTTTTCTAAACCCAGCTTGAACATCTGGAAGTTCTTGGTTCAAGTACTGTAAAGCATGACTTAGAGAATTTTGAGCATTACTTTGCTAGTGTGTGAGATGAGTGCAATTGTTCAGTGGTTTGAACATTCTTTGTCATTGCCTTTCTTTGGGCTTGGAATGAAAAGTGACCTTTTCCGGTCCTATGGCCACTTCTGAGTTTTCCAAATTTGCTGGCGTATTGAGTGAAGCACTTTAACAGAATCATCTTCTAGGATTTTAAATAGCTCAACTGGAATTCCATCACCTCTGATAGCTTTGTTTATAGTGATGCTTCCTAAGGTCTGTTTGACTTCACATTCCAGGATGTCTGGCTCTAGGTGAGTGATCACACCACCACACCATATCTCTTACCAACTAATAATTTAAAACACTGTTAAAAGGATTTTTAAAAATGCCAAAAAAGATAGTGATGAGTTTAATCCATCATGGAATCCCTAAGAATTTCATGACAAAGAGCTCCATTAACTTTTTAAGATATTGGTGCAAATGGACATGTTCAGTTGCTCAGTCTTCGGACTCTTTGCAGACTTATGGACTGTGGACTGCCAGGCTCCTCTGTCCATGGGATTCTCCAGGCAAGAACACTGGAGTGGGTTGCCATTCCATTTTCCAGCGGGTCTTCCCAACCCAGGGATTAAACCCAGGTCTCCCCCTTGCAGGCAGATTCTTTACCATCTTAGCCACCAGGATACCCCAAAATGTTAAGCCAATTAACTGATGGCATTAAGAGAAATGCTAACTACTCATTCAACAAACATTTACCATTAAATGTGTGTACTAGATAATGTAATGTGGATATAGCGATGGATACCTTTAGGTTTGTGGCTTAAAGAAGTGCACAATTTGCAGGGAAGGACACATATAAAGATAATTGTGACACAAAACAATTATTATAATAAGAATATTTTAAAATCCTGGAGGAACACAGGGAAAGAGTAATTAGTTATATCCAGTTAAGGGTTGGGAGTGATCAGAAAATGTTTTATTAGGAACTTGACATTAGACTCGGATTAAAAAATAAGTATTTATATGGTGTACCTGTGTTTCACATAAGACATTTGATGAACTTTATGAGACCTTTGTTACTATTTTAAAGAGATGCATTCCAGATGAGAGTACATATAGCTCTCTTTATTTATACCCAACCATGTCCAAAATGATTTAAAGTCACTGATAAAAATATAAGGTAGCTTTGCTATTTTTCTAAAGAGTAGAGATTAAAAATTAGTTTCAAACCATTTGGGAATATGCCTTAATGAGCCCTAGAGTCTTGGCTCTGTCCTAAGAAATATTTTGATTAAATATGTGAGGGAACCAGACTTTTATGTCACACTGAATAATGCAATGCTGTTATAATGGAGTAAAGCTTTAAAAATGTTTTCTCAGTAAACAGCAAAAATAAAAATAAACAAAACAAATATAACTTGGAAGATAAAATCTAATGTATCAGCTAGGAAACACACACACACACACTTGACAGGCCTTATATGACTATTGGTTCAACTAGAGATCCAATAGTATCATCAAACTGCTTTGAAAAATGTTAAACCTTAGGCTACATTAATTATTAAGCACTTAGAGTTAAGTACTCTGCTAGTTGCAAAAGATACAGTGATGAATAAATACATTTGTCCTCATGATGTTAATAATTATATAACATAAATAGATGCACACATACACAATTATGAAGATGCTCTATTAGCAGTTTACATCAAGTGTTAAAAGAGTAAAAGAATAATCCCTTGATCTGGCCAAGGGAGGACAGGGAATCTTCACAAAGAAAATGATGCTTCCACTGAGACTTGTAAAATTAACAGAAAGTTATACATGGTTGCAGAAAGAGGTTCTCAGAGTAGAGAGCCACAGACACAAAGGCAAGGAGGGGTGAGAGAACACTATGTGTGCAGAGAACAGAAAGTATTTTGGTGTGATTAGAGCATCAGCGCTGTTCAGTCAGTTCAGTTGCTCAGTTGTGTCCTACTCTTTGTGACCCCATGAATTGCAGCACGCCAGGCCTCCCTGTCCATCACCAATTCCCAGAGTCCACCCAAACCCATGTCCATCGAGTCGGTGATGCCATCCAGCCATCTCATCCTCTGTCATTCCCTTCTTCTCCTGCCCCCAATCCTTCCCAGCATCAGGGTCTTTTCCAGTGAGTCAACTCTCTGAGGTTGGTGATAACTTTCCTTCCAAGGAGCAAGCGTCTTTTAACTTCATGGCTGCAGTCACCACCTGCAGTGGTTTTGGAGCCCCCCTAAAATAAAGTCTGACCTGTTTCCACTGTTTCCCCATCTATTTCCCACGAAGTGATGGGACCAGATGCCATGATCTTAGTTTTCTGAATGTTGAGCCTTAAGCCAACTCTTTCACTCTCCTCTTTCACTTTCATCAAGAGGCTTTTTAGTTCCTCTTCACTTTCTGCCATAAAGGTGGTGTCATCTGCATATCTGAATTTATTGATATTTCTCCCAGCAATCTTGATTCCAGCTTGTGCTTCTTCTAGCCCAGCATTTCTCATGATGTACTCTGCATAAAAGTGAAATAAGTAAGGTGACAATATACAGCCTTGACGTACTCCTTTTCCTATTTGGAACCATTCTGTTGTTCCATGTCCAGTTCTAATTCTTGCTTCCTGACCTGCTCTATAGGGGATTTCAAACTGGAAAAACAAGCAGAAAGAGAAAAAGACCTTTTAAGAATTTTATTTATTCCAACAACAGTACGGAGTGACTGAAAGACAGTTAGCAGGTAAATAACCTTGTTCCAGCCACTGTCAGTTCACATACAAGTCAAGAATGGATCGAAGAGAATGAGATAGGGTCAGGTTAGGGTTAGGCCAGAGGAACTAAGAACTAAGAACCAAAAGCCATGGTGATAGAGATGGAGAAGGTGACATTGAATCAGTGTTTAGGAAGAAAAATAATTAAGTTTGGGGGATGAATTAAGAATTTTTAACCCAATTCCTTGGGACACAGCCAGGTGGCATCATTTCCTGAAATGAGGTAGATGAAAGTGGGGAGGAGGGGGTGGCGGAGGTTGAGCAGGCGGAGGAAGATATGACTCATCAGTCTTTACATCTAAGGCAGTACTGTTGATGTATGCAGTCTTTTGTGTCTAAATTCCTTATGAATGTGCCTCACTGTTCCTACACACTGCCTATATAGATATTTCCCTAATTATTTTTCATATCTTCTCCATTCTTCAATTAATAACAAATTACTGGGCATTTGCCTTGCAAGGTGTTGGGATAAAAAATTGAATAACACAATTTCTGCTCTCAGGGAATATGCCCCCTAGAATATGAGATGGAGATATAGACTTGTGATTATTCTAAGATAAGGACTGTGAAAGTGGTATTTCAGGTCTCCAGTGGTGCTAATACCTTGAAATGTTCTGAGCTTCTAGAAGTAATGTTGCTTCTTTTCTCCTTTGCCACATCCCATGCCAAGCACTCCAGCTTAGTCTCACCTTCAAGTTCAGATTTATTTCCATTCTCAGAGAGGGAGTGAAAGTGCTCCCTACCAGGCAGACCCATGGTTTGTAGTCAGATGCCAGCACTTGCTGGCTGCCTAATTTTAGGAAAATTACTCCCTTCTCTGGGCCTCAGATTCCTTGGATGTAAAGTGGAACTAGTAATACTCCCTACGTCTTCCAGTAGTTGTGAAACAACCATAGCACTTGCAAAACACTCAGAGTACTGTCTAGTACTGACTTGGTGCTCAATAAATGTTCATTTTCACTACAAAAATAAAAAGATTTCAAAAAAGTTTCTATAAAGTGATGCCCAGCTTGAGATTTTTAAAATGAATAGGAATCAGGAAAAAAAAAATTTAAGACTCTTTCTTGCTCTTTTTGCTCTTGACCTCCCTCTTTCTTTCACTACCTTGACTTCATGTCTTGCACCTGCTCAGGACTTTACTCAAAAAATCATCTTCTCAGTGAGACCTTCTATGACATGCCCCACGCCCTAAATCCTGTCTTCTCCACTGCTTTATTCTTCTCATCATCTAACATAATAAACATTCTCTTCATATTACTTAATATAACCCATATTTCCTGTTAAAAAGTGAGTTATAGGGGGTGGAGATTTTTGTTTGCTTTATTTACTAGTATATTATCTTCAATATCTAGAACAGTGTCTGGCACACTAATGATAATCAATATTTATTGAATAAGTTATTTTTTTCTCTTAGGGATTGAAAATATAAGGCTACAGTGATTTGGGACAATAGTTATATAAGAGGTAGATTTTAGAAGGTAGATCTAGCTTTAAATCATCATAATTGTAATGATTAGCATTCACTGTGTATTATAGGCCAGTCACCATGCTACATGCTTTAGATTTATTCCTTCATTTAAGTTTATAGTCATCGAAAAAACTTTCATGGTTCCAATTTTGAAATTTAGTTATTGATACAATGGTGAAACCTTGTTTCTTTTTCACAGGATCTAACATTATTAGTCACATTTGCATGCTTTATTTGGTCTTTATTAATATGTAAAATTTGTTTTATATTTCCGAGAGCCAAGACATAAGATAACCAGTAGAAGCTAATGAAAGGGTACATACATAACATACCTAGATGCTGACTATGATCTGACAGTATTTTGAGTCTATGTTCTCTTTGTCTGATCACATACAGCCACATGCAGTCCTGTGATCAAGATAAACCACAGTTGCTATATTAGTCATCTTTTTGTTTAAACTACAATTGTCTGAGTTTAGAAATGATTGCTCCAATATACTGAACTCTTCCGAAGTATGAGCTGCTCCAAACTGGAACACATTCAGGTTTCCTCCTCAGGGACCATTGGTAATGAAAGTGTTGGAAAGTGTTGACTCACTTTCCTTGACTTTCTCCTTCCCTTTTTCATTTTGCAGAAAACACTCCCTCACCGCCTTTCTGTGCATTAAGACCCTTCTCTTCAGAAATGGTTGGCCTGGCTTCTTTTGTAGCACTACTGACTGTTGAAGAGAGATCGGATAGAAGCACAAAAATGAAGCTGTGTCTTTGGCCATCCTCTATTGAGTAAAGAAAAGTCAGGGCACGTATAGATATATATGGTATGTCTCAGTTCAGTCTGAAAAAAAAAAGTTGATATTCTTAAAAAAAAAGTGAGTCCCATAGTCTGACTTGTTTTTAATATTGGAAAGTATAGCTGTTTGAGCTTCAACAATAATAACAAGAGGATGAAGAATGAGGCCGTGAGAATTCCCCTCTCCAAAAGTGTAATAGAGTCTAAATAACATATGGAGACTGCCACCTTCCTGGAGTGTGAATGTCCAGTGAAATTCTGAGCAGAGGAATGATGTGGGGAAACTGGACAGTTGTCAGTGAGTTTGTTCTTGTGAGCTTCTCAGCCCTGTCCTCTCAGCTACAAGCTCTGTTGTTTCTCCTTTTTTTTGACCATTTACCTCGTTACCCTGATGGGAAATGTCCTCATAATCCTGGTTACTACAGCTGACTCTGCCCTCCAAAGTCCTATGTACTTCTTCCTCAGGAATTTGTCTTTCCTGGAGATAGGTTTCAACTTGGTTATTGTGCCCAAGATGCTGGGGACCCTGATCATCAAGGACACGACTATCTCCTTCCTTGGCTGTGCTACCCAGATGTACTTCTTCTTCTTCTTTGGAGCTGCTGAGTGCTGCCTCCTGGCCACCATGGCGTACGACCGCTACGTGGCCATCTGCGACCCTTTGCGCTACCCAGTCATCATGGGTCGCAGGGCCTGTGGCCAACTGGCAGCTGCCTCCTGGTTCTCAGGATTCCCAGTGGCTACTGTGCAAACCACGTGGATTTTCAGTTTCTCTTTTTGTGGCCCCAACAGGGTGAACCACTTCTTCTGTGACAGCCCCCCTGTCATCGCACTGGTCTGTGCTGATACCTCTCTGTTTGAACTGGAAGCTCTAACAGCTACTGTCCTATTCATCCTCTTTCCTTTTTTGTTAATCCTGGGATCCTACGTCCGCATCCTCTCCACTATCTTCAGGATGCCCTCAGCCGAGGGGAAGCGCAAGGCCTTCTCCACCTGTTCCTCCCACCTTCTGGTTGTCTCCCTCTTCTACAGCACTGCCATCCTCACATACTTTCGACCCCGGTCCAGCAACTCTCCTGAGAGCAAGAAGCTGTTGTCACTCTCCTACACAGTGGTGACTCCCATGTTGAACCCCATCATCTACAGCTTGAGGAATAGTGAAGCAAAGGCTGCACTAAGGCGGGCCGTCCGCAGGACCTTAGGCTTTCAGAAACTATGACTGACTTAGATGGAAACTGAGGGGGTAGAACACATAGACAAAGGAAAGAAAAACAAGTTCCTCAAATACATCTTTGGTCTCTATTCTTTCCAAGAGCCACAGTATATGCACTGGGACTTTGGACTTTCCACTGGGATCCATTAATGAGTGAAAGAACATGAGTGATGCAATAAAGAACTTCATAGGCCCAGTGTTCTCTGGGACTGGGGTACCAATGTCTCTGAGGATGCTATATTAGTATACACAGATTAGCAGTCTGATGGTTGACAATTTCACTACTTTTTGTCATTTCTTGTTTGTTTTAACTTTTCTTGAAATTCTTCATGTCATTTTATAATTTTCTGTTTTATTTTCTTTGGTACATCCAAAAACTCCACCAATACCTTTCAAAGATCTTTCTGCTTAGGAGATAAATTAATGATAATTGTGATAATAAATAGTAGAGTTTGCTTCATTCTTTCACTCACTTTTTTTTCAAAATCTTTGGGTTTAGAATCAAACTTTCAAAAATTTAAGAATTCAAAATGTCAACAAATTTTTATTCAGCATTCAGCATATGTCAGACCTTATTTAGACCCTGAAGACACATGGGTGAATAAAACAAATTTCTTGCCCCAGGGAATTTATATTCTAGTAGAAAGAGAGAAAATAAAATGATACTTTAAATTCTCCATTTGCTTGTAAAGTATCCATGTTTAGAAGGGTATGATTTTGGGATGTCCTCTGCTACCATAACTGGTTTGCACCTCATATGGGAAAACTAATTCACTATACGGAAAACTGCATTAATCTCAAACTATCCACTTGGATATGGGAGTTGCTTGACAGAAAGGGTGTAAAAGAATCCCAAGTTAAGTAGATGAGGACAGATTATTGGAAACTACTATGAATAACCCAAAGATTTTTTGTTTCCAGAGTTTTTTGGGGGCAATGTTATTACGATTGTATGGAATCAACACTCCTTCTTAAGCTTGCATATCCCTCAAGAAATTTTGCTGCCCCTTTATGACTTTGTCGGTGAACATTGTTCAGTTCTTAAGTCTTGACAAAGAGAAGACTTGGGACTTGGGCGCCATAGCTTTGTGTAAAGTATTCATAAAATTTATTGATAATTCATTGATATATTTATTGATATAAAATGGTAGTGTTTCTCAGGTGACTGTTTTTTAAAGACTGACCAGAAGGAAGCAGAGCATCCTTCCTAATACCCCATGAGTTACTGTCCTTCTTCTTCTACAAAGGGAGTGCTGGATAAAGGATGGAGCATGGGTCCACAGATAAGTACCAAGGATGAAAGTCACCATATTCCAGTCTTACAGAGACACCTACTCAGCCAGTCTTAGAAGTAGACAACCAGGAGGTTCTCAGTGTCAGTGGAAAACTCCAAACCTGCATGGGAAATTCCTTGAGGCTACCTTCCTCAGAGCTCCCTTTACCTCCTTGTTCCTCAGGCTGTAGATGAGGGGATTAAGCATGGGAGTCACCATTGCATAGAACACAGATACCAGCTTTTCCTGTTCTTTGTAAGACTTTGGTGTCATGTAGGTGACAATTGCTGACCCGTAAAAAAGGATGACCGCCACGAGATGGAAGCCACAGGTTGAGAATGCCTTGAGCTTGCCCTCGGCTGACCTCATCCTGACCATAGTCACTATGATGTGGCCATAGGATACCAGGATTAGAGAAACTGGTATGAGGAGAATCACAACCCCCATGAGGAAAATGGCCATCTCTGAAGTATGAGTGTCTGTGGATGCCAGGATCAACACTGCAGGGGCCTCACAAAAGAAATGAGCAATATTATTGTTGCCTCGGTAGGGCAGCCTTAGTGTGAAGGTGGTGTCCACCACAGACACCAGAATGCCACTGGTCCATGATCCTACAGCCAGCTGGATGCACACCCTCCAAGTCATGGTGCTAGGGTAATGCAGAGGGTTGCAGATAGCCACATATTGATCATAGGACATCACCGCCTAAAGGGCACACTGTGTACACCCGAAAATGAGGAAGAGTAGAAGCTGAGCTGCACAACGTGTGAATGAAATCACTTTCTTTCTGGATAGCAGGTGGACTAGGGCTTGAGGGACGATGTTGGCAGAGAAACAGAGGTCAGCCAGGGATAAATTGCAGAGAAAAAAATACATGGGTGTGTGAAGCTGAGAGTCAGCCTGAATAAGGAACATGAGAAGCAGATTTCCAAGCAAAGTGACCAGGTAGACATCCAGGAATAAGGTGAAAAGCAGTTGTTGGGTGTGTTGGTCGTCAGAGAGTCCCAGAAGAAGGAATTCTGTCACCTGCGTCTGATTTGTCTGTCTCATAGTTTTATCAGTGTGAAGTCACTATACAGTATATATAGGTGGGTATAGCCTATAAGATTATACAAATCAGAACTGGAAGGCTTAGAAATTGCCCCCAATCATACCAACCATTTTAAGAATCCCCATTATTAGGCTGTTAGAAGATGACTATACTGCTTTTTTGAAATGTTTTCAATGTTGCAAAACATAATGCTTCATAAGATGGTACATTCATTTCTAGTGTCATCTGACAAGCATAAGGTAGATCAAAAGAATTATCTTCATCATCTTCTATATCTGAACATCATACTTCTAATGATAAAAACAATAGATTGCATTCACCTTTAAAGTCATGAAATTTAATTTCTCTTTATTATCAGCAAAAACATTTGAGTCTTATTTTGCTCGTGTGATACCTCCCTCATCTCATGATAGTGTAGTTTTTTTTTTTTTTTTTTTTAAACAAAAAAAACTTCCTTTTTTTGCTTCCCTAAAAAAAAAAAAAAAAAAAAACAGTCATTCACCAAGGTACAAGAAAAAGAACCAAAGTACCTTGTAGAATTGATGTTTTTTCCTTGGAGAAAATAATCTATTTTGAAAGAGCTAGGAAACCAAGGGATAACT
>SRVM01013639.1:0-12139 GCA_007570785.1 Antilocapra americana | reverse complement strand
AGGCTGAAGAAACTGGCTTAAAACTCAACATTCAGAAATCTAAGATCATGGCATCTGATCCCACACCTTAATGGCAAATAGATGAGTAACAGTGGAAACAGTGACAGACTTGTTTTTTTAGGCTCCAAAATCACTGCAGATGGTGACTACAGCCATGAAATTAAAGGAGTCTTGCTCCTTGGAAGAAAAGTCATGATCAACCTAGAGAGCATATTAAAAAGCAGAGACATTACTTTGCCAACAAAGGTCTGTCTAGTCAAAGCAGTGGTTTTTCCAGTAGTCATGGATGGATATGAGAGTTGAACTATAAAGAAAGCTGAGCGCTGAAGAATTGATGCTTTTGAATTGTGGTGTTGGAGAAAACTCTTGAGAAAACTCTCTTGGACTGCAAGGAGATCCAACAAGTTCATCCTAAAGGAAATCAGTCCTCACTATTCATTGGAAAGACTGATGCTGAATCTGAAACCCCAGTACTTTAGCCATCTGATGCAAAGAACTGACTCATTTGAAAAGACTCTGGTGCTGGGAAAGATGGAAGGTGGGAGGTGAAGGGGATTACAGCAGATAAGATGGTTGGATGGCATCACAAACTCAATGGACATGAGTTTGAGTAAACTCAGGGAGTTGGTGATGGACAGGGAGGCCAGCATGCTACAGTCCATGGGGTTGCAAGGAGTTGGACAGGACTGAGCAACTGAACTGAACTGTTGCTGATATACAGCTACTATGTATAAAATAGTTCTTTAATGAGAACCTACTGTATAGCACAGGGAAATCTACCCAATGCTCTGTGGTATATTAAATGAGATAGGAAGCTAAAAGAGGGGATATGTGTACATGTATGGCTGGTTTACTTTGCTATATAGCAAGAAACTAACACAACAGTAATCTAATAAAAATTAATAAAAAGTAAAGAAATAAATATTTTAAAACATACATGGAGTAGAACATATAACTGCCGTGCTGAAATCCTCTAACAGCTTCCCATTACATTTAGAACTGAACTCCTAAAAGGCCCACAAGACGCCACCTGACGTGGTCCTTGGTCATCTGTTGGCTCAGCCTTTTACTTGCTCAATCTCCAAATTCCTCCTTCAGAACTCTCTCAGGCTCCTTCCCTCACCACATTCTTTCCCTCAAGCCTCCTCATGGCTGGCTCTGCCCATCTCTCAGTCCACTGAGGCACCATGTTTTCATTGTGATGGACAACCTTATTAAAAGTTCCCCCTGCACACCCTTATCATCTCATTTCTTGGGGCACTTCTCTCATAACTTGCTAGTCTCTGAAATACTAATACTTACTCACTGTAGAATGAGTACATTCTAGAAAGTACATTCTCTGAGAGCTGCTATGCCTAACTTGCTTATGGCTATACCTCAGTATCAGGAATGGTGAGTGCTTCCTGGATACTCCTACAGTGAATTAAAAAAGGCAGAAAGAACAAAATAGATGGCATTGCTGACTGTCTTTGTTGCTGAAAGAGGTTATTTTTCTAGAACTTTCCATAGTGAATATTCAAAACTTAATCAACTTTTTAAAAAGCTGGTTATTTTTTAAATAGTGGAGTGAGGATAGGCATGAGACCCTTCGCGAAGCCCTGTGAAGCTACTTGGCAACTTTTGCTAGCCCATAACTGCTGAGGCCCATCTTTCCACCAGGTGTTTTTGCTAAAGCCAAAAGGCTGCTATCGTAGCATCGAGTACTAACATGTTGTCCCGCAGTTAGAATTCTAGGTCAGTGTTTCCACTGATGATGGAATCACTTCTATCCAACTCGCAGTGGATCCAATCCCACTTCTCTGACTTTGCGCAACTACCTGAAATTTATGACAGGTCTTGGCAAGTTGCAAGCAGTTGAAAGGACGTGTCTTATGGGGAAAGAAGAGGTGGTTAGAGGAGCAGAGCTAGGGGTGGGGGAGGTGGTAATGCATGATGTTTCTCAAATTCAGAGAAATGGAATTTTGGAATGTCATCTAGAGTTATCTATCTATGCAATCTGAGAGCCGGTCTCTCCCAGCGTTGTCCTGGAGCAGTGGACAGAAAAATTATGATACATTCCCCTGTAAGTCAGCACAAAGCCATTCCCAGATGATTGTCCAAAGATTGGGGTGGAGATTTGCAGAGCTGGGAAATGGGATGAAATTACCATCATCTTTAAGGCTGTCTATCTGTATCAAAATACAAAGGATTTTCAGTGTGTCTTAGACACATTTTGGGGTATCTGTTATCAGATTCAAATTGTAGATCTCAGGAACTTAGTGCAATTCCTTCCTTTTCTGTTGAGGAAAATGGTCCATAGGTGAAGGGATGGTGTCAGGTTGGGCCAGTCCTGCCATCAGTGGCTTCATAGATGTTATCCCATGTGCCCTGCTGGTAATCTCTTCCCCCATTTCACAGAAGGAAAAGCTGAAACCCTGCTCATGTATCTGTCTAGGGTCACCAAGAATCTGAGAAATCAGACCAAGGAGAGAACAACAAATCATCACCCTTCTATTCCAGAGAATATGACCCTTCTTCTACACACGTCCTCCCTTATTAAAATGATTTAAAGTTGTCGGTCAAGTCATTTAAATTCTCCAAACAGAGAGCGAACTCAGAGAAATACGAGCTGAACCTGAGCAATACACAAGATCTAGAACGTGAAGGGTGTGAGCAGAAGCAGTCGTACAAGCATGGGCATGTGCTGCCTTGTCCAGTGCCTCAGGATGCTGCCAATTCCTCCACAGAACACTGCATCCTCTCCCAACAGCAGGCAAGCCTGCAGACATTATTTCTGACTTTGAATTGGTGCTGCTTCCTAGTCGGCCAGCCCCAGAGTTGATCCCTGATATCTCAAGCAGCCTTGGTTAAGCTTGTCCATTTTTTTCTCTGTCCTTTCTACCATCCCTTTTCACCCCAAGCTCCTTCTCACCTCTCTTTAGTCATTTATCTCCAAGTTCACTGTTGCTGTTTTGCTGGTCTTCCATCTTTCTGCAACTGCTCAGTGCCACACAGACATTTTAAACTATCCTTAGGGGGATGGCTCAGAGGAGCAGCTTTCTGGCTGGTGTGCAATATAATTTTTTAGCTATATAAATTTTGAAGTGTGTTTATATAGAAGGCCCAGTGTTTGGGAGGTTATCTCTTCTTCCCTGTGTTTTGAACTTGGCTTGTTTACATACTGCTTTGGTACCTAGAGACACATATGGTACCTTGCTTTTGTTTTCTTACATGTTGAAAAATCTGGATAGCATTTGTTGTTCCAAAATTATTTTCTACTTTTTAAAGTTTTCCTGAGGCAAATGTTACACATGATTGCTTTAAAATATTTAAGCATTCTAGAAATTCAGAGTGTAGACAGAGAATGTCCAACCTTCAAGATAATTTCACTTTAGGTGTGGATTTTTTTTTAATTAAAAAAATTTTTTTGTGCTTAGCTTGATTTTATTTTTCTTTCTTTCTTTCTTTCTTCTTTTCACTTTACAATATTGTACTGATTTTGCTATACAATGACAGGTGTGTTTTTTAAATAGATAATATATTCATATGATTCATAAGTCAAACATATAGAAGTTTTGCAGTGAAAATGTCCTAGTTTTCCACCAATTTAGGTCCCATAGCATCCCCACTTGTAGCTACTTTTATCAGTTGCTTTTGGATCTTTCCAGGGTTTCTTTAGCAAATATAAGAAAATACAAATATATATTTATTCCATCCCTTTCTTTTGCACAAAAGGTAGCAAACTACATGCACTATTTTTGCAGCTTGCTTTTTAATTTTTACAACAGAGCAAAATTTGGTTTAGAACATAAAGAAATCAAAGATAAAAGGCAATATACACACATGTGCATACACACATATGGACATGCACACTTCTTTTTTTGGTATAACTAAGCACTCATCTCACACACTAGTAAAGTAATGCTCAAAATTCTCCAAGCCAGGCTTCAGCAATATGTGAACCATGAACTTTTAAACTGTGGAAAATTCTGAAAGAGATGGGAATGCCAGACCATCTGACCTGTCTCCCAGACCACCTGACCTGTCTCTTAAGAAATCTGTATGCAGGTCAGGAAGCAACAGTTAGAACTGGACATGGAACAACAGACTGGTTCCAAATAGGTAAAGGAGTATGTCAAGCCTGTATATTGTCATTCTGCTTATTTAACTTATATGCAGAGTATATCATGAGAAATGTTGGGCTGGAAGAAGCACAAGCTGGAATTAAAATTGCCAGGAGAAATATCAATAACCTCAGATATGCAGATGACACCACCCTTATGGCAGAAAGTGAACAAGAACTCTAGAGCCTCTTGATAACAGTGAAAGTGGAGAGTGAAAAAGTTGGCTTAAAGCTCAACATTCAGAAAACTAAGATCATGGTATCTGGTCCCATCACTTCATGGCAAATAGATGGGGAAACAGTGGCTGACTTAGTTTTTTGGGCTCCATAATCACTGCAGATGGTGATTGCAGCCATGAAATCAAAAGATGCTTAGTCCTTGGAAGGAAAGTTATGACCAACCTAGATAGCATATTAAAAAGCAGAGAAGCTACTTTGCCAACAAAGGTCCATCTAGTCAAGGCTATGGTTTTTCCAGTAGTCATATATGGATGTGAGAGTTGGACTATAAAGAAAGCTGAGCATTAAAAAATTGATGCTTTTGAACTGTGATGCTGCAGAAGACTCTTGAAGAGTCCCTTGGACTTCAAGGAGACCCAAGCAGTCCATCCTAAAGGAGATCAGTCCTGGGTATTCATTGCAAGGTGTGATGCTGAAGCTGAAACTCCAATACTTTGGCCACCTCATGCAAAGTGTTGACTCCATGGAAAAGACCCTGATGCTGGGAAGAATTGGGGGCAGGAGGAGAAGGGATGACAGAGGATGAGATGGCTGGATGGCATCACTGACTCGATGGACATGGGTTTGGGCACACTCTGGGAGTTGGTGATGGACAGGGAGGCCTGGCATGCTCTGGTTCATGGGGTCGCAAAGAGTTGGACATTACTGAGTGACTGAACTGAACTGCATAAGCTGAAGTGTTTTCAAATAGTCAAAGGGCCCAACATCCCACCACACACTGAAGACCAAGGCACAAGACTACCTTGCATGGAAGCACCAAAACATTTCCACATGGACATTTTCCTCTGCAAAAGTCTGCTCCTTGCTTTTTATCTCTCAGTGTTTCCAGGAAACACACCAAGTGATGCATTTGCGCAAGTACAACAGGTACAACACCTTAATTACACCTAGGTATGGAGCTAATTAGGAAACAAGATAAAAGAGTGAAGATGGAGGTCAAAATATTCCTGCTACTGATCTAACCCTGGCTTAGAATCCAGTTTGAATGAAATGACCCCATAACTGAACCCCACAAATTACTAATCCATAACTGAACTGGTAATACACAGGATGACTTAAACAGAAGAAATCAACTCTCACTCTCAAGGGAGAGAACAAAATTAGTTGAGACAAACAAGCCCACTTAATTCTTTTCAAGGTTCCTATATAAGTCATCTGGTCACCCTGGGGTGGAGTAAAGTAAAGAAGCAGGGCTGACATTATTCTAAGATCTCTCTTGACAGGATCGAAACATCAAGATGGGAAAAGACCACTCCCTCACTCCCCACCTACATTTACAATGTAAAACAAATCAGAAACTACTTTAGTTCTGATTTACTCTTAATATTACTAATAGCTAATCAGGAGCCTTGTGCAAAAACATCTTGATTAGTTTCTAATAAAACTCTTTGGAGGCAGAGCCCTCCATACGCCTCAAAGGGAGGATGTCAGGATTTTCTCACCAAAAACTCACACACTGTCTTTACTATTCCAGCCAAGTATAACCTAGCCCTACCCGCATTCCTGCTTTACTTGGATTAGCAATAAATATATAGATGGAAATAAAAAAGAGATATCAGGTAGAAATACATAAAATGGTGGGTAAAACATTATAAATGGAGTCAAGTACCACCACCATTCACTATAGTAGAAGTGAACATTCAGCACCAACAGTAATGTTTTTTCCTGTTATGTCAGGAAAATGATAATAAGTCATATGTTCCTACTTTTTAAAATTTATTCAAATCTCATTCTTATATTAACTACTGCATACCAAGTAACATGCTAAGGCTGCATCGATAGAAGAAGAAAAGGTAGTCCCTGGCCCCAAGGAATGTTGTCCAGATATGTAAAAAACCCAACTACAATACAGCGTAGCAAGTGCAACAATCAGGTGTGCAAAAGTTGATGGCAGCGAAAAGGAAAGTGTGACCACAACACTAAACAGAAGACAGCGCAAAAGAGATCATATGTAAACGGAGTTTGGACAAATGAAGGGGGTTTTCCAGGCGCCCAATAGGAAGGAGAGAATTCTTGGAGGAGGGAAAAGCATAATTCAAGATAGTGAATTGTTTATATAATCCTAGAAGAGAAGTAGGGAACAACAGAAGAAATACTTGGATACAGGCATCATGAATATTGGTATGTTTCATTTTGGCAAAACCATTCTAATGGACATTTTAAAGATCAACTCTAGAGGGGATAAACAGAACTAGTAATGACTGCAGGAAACGCTAGAGCCAATTTCTACTATAATCTACCAAAAAGAAACAAAACTGTTTCAGCGACAACACGGTATCACAGAAAGGGCTTACTGTACACTTTGGGATCTTGAAAGACACTCATAACTTCAGCTAGTCTCAGCAGAGTGAGTGTATGTGATTCCCTGCATCTGTACCTGCACTGCAATCTTCATGTAAACTCAAGTTCAGGTCCAAGCCTAGGTTCTCTGTGACTCCTCCTCTGTTTGACTCAAAAGCTGTCTCTCTCTTCTTCATTTGCTGTCTCTACGGAAATAGCATAAAAACGTCTATGACTTCTTGGTGTCTTTTGTCGTCTGTTTTTTAAATTGAAGTATAGCTGATTTACAATGCCATGTTAGTTTCAGGTGTAGAGTTCAGTGATTAATTTAGATAGACGTCCTTTATCAGATTCTTTTCCATTAATAAGTCATTACAAAATATTGAGTATAGCTCCCTGTGCTATACAATAGATCCTTACAGCTTATCTGTTATATGCCTTCTTTGAATCACTGTAACGCTGGTTGTCTGTATTATTTACACGTTTCAATCATGTTATGACTGAAAACAAAAAATTTATATTTGCCCATGTCCTGGCCCTAACTTAAAATATGTGTTCATTTATTTCATATTCATTGGCTACATTTTAGACACCGTGTTAGCGGGTGAGTCCAGATGTTAGTAAAATATAGACGTTCCTGATGAGAAGGAACGTCTTCGTGGGAAAATAAACAAAATAAAGCAATCTGTGTCTCAAACAGCTATATACTTCCCAAAGAGAACACACCTAGTTGGTACAGTAAATACATGTATCACAGATAAATGTATCAGTAGTTATTTGGTGTTAATCACTTCAAATAACTGCTGTTCTATTTTGAAGAAATGCCGACTACCTTTCATCAGGAGCTCAATACCCCTCTGAGACTGAGGGCTTCACTTCCATCCTGACTCACCACATGGCTTTCGTACTTGAAAATATACAAGTCTGTACATACTCTCTGTTAAAAGGAGTATCTGGTGTGAATTTATGACAGCATGAAGAAAAACTCCAGAGGTTCAGAATTTTAGTTCTGAGATGCATCCGGAAGTTCAGATGCCCGAATTCAACTTGCTTGACTAGAAAATGGAGCTGTAAATCCACAAGATCAGATGATCTTTTCAGAATTTCAAAACTCCCTGCTATTAATTAGATATCCTAGAAGAATAGCTTCTTTTAAAACACACTGATAATATGCTTTACAGCTTAATATCCAGCAGCCTATGTTTCCGTTAAGTGACCTTCGGCAAAGAAGGAAACTTGTGGTTTAGTTGCATTTACTTTGGAGCCTCTGGTCAAAACACCTACTTCTGTGCTCAGCCATCTTATCATTTTTAAATGGAGGAAACTCTAAAAATATAGTTACAGAGACGGTGCACAGCGTCATGCATCATTGTCTTCATTTGTTTCAGAATGCCAATAACATCTAAGCTATTACTGCAAAGCGTGGGATGTTATTTGGTGTCATCTAGCGCAACTCTGGAAATAAAGAAAAGGAAAGGGGTCTAGAATAACGACAATTTCCCTGAGAACACAATTATTTTATGGTAACTCTGGGACAAGAATCCTGATCTCTTTGATCCCACTCCATTTTTCTTTCACCGGGATCTGAACAACCCCGAGAAATAAATGCGCTGTGTTCTTTGTAACTGGTGCAGGACGTGGCAAGGTTGGAATTGTAACACTATGTATGAAGAGTTATCTGGAAAGTCTTAAAACTAAGTGAGATGCATGCCCGGTATATAGAACACTATGTTTTATGAAGATAATTCTGTGGAATGAACAGAACGGGTAACTGAAGTGTGCGTGCCGTGCTGCTCTTTTAAGTAGGTAGGGCGAATCCTTGTTTGCTGGCCCCTTGAAGATTCCACTCCAATATACACATTTAAATGAAATTCACATTTGAACTGTGCTAGTGCTAAGCCGCTTCAGTCCTGTCTGACTCTTTGTGACCCTATGAGGGACTGTAGCCTGCCAAGCTCCTCTGTCCATGGGATTTTCCAGGCAGGAATACTGGAATGAGTTTCCGTTTCCTTCTCCAGGGGATCTTCCCAACCCAGGGATTGAAACCAGCTCTCCTGCAATGCAAGCAGGTTCTTTACCATCTGAGCCACCAGAGAAGCCCTAGTAGCTCAGATGTGAACTGGCTAATATGTAATTCTGCACGGTCTTTTAAGCCAGAAACATATTCCATGTATCATTTAAGTTGCGATTTATCTTTTATCTTGATCTTTAATTTCTAAAATTCTTTCCAATCAGAAAACAGAGGTTAGAAATGGTATGTAGGAGGCTTTCAAGAAGAAATAAACTCATTTCATTCAGCACGAAAATTAGCATCCAAACAAACTCTTCATTGCTCAAAGTGTCCAAAGCTGCTAGCTTCATCTTGCAGCTAAGGCATCTGAAAGAATCATGCTAAAGGACTCCTAATCACCCAAATGTCCCATATCTGACTCAGTATGTATCATTATACATTATGGGTATTTTTCTGAGTGACAGAGAACAATATCCTGGCTGAACATCCCTCTGCCACGACACAGAGATGATGGTATGAAGCTATCCTGAAGCTGTTGGAGCCCACTTTATCCATTACTAATATTAACGGAGGACAAACCTTAATATTCTCTTTGCTCTGTGTATGTTAAATCACTTCTTGCCTTCATTAAAATGAAAGTGAAGTCAATCACTCATGTCTGACTCTTTGCAACCCCATGGACTGTAGGCTCCCCAGCCCATGGAATTTTCCAGGCAAGAGTACTGGAGTAGATTGCCATTTCCTTCTCCAGATCATCTTCCCGACCCAGGGATTGAACCTGGGTCTCCCACATTGCAGGCAGACGCTTTACCGTCTGAGCCACCAGGGAAGTCTCATTAAAATGGATGGCCCATAATTGAGTCTGTGGTATGTGCATCATTGGAAGCTGAACACATGTTTGTTGGTTTTATTAATGTCACAGATTTCTAGGGAGGGTCTACTCAAAAACTAAGTCTAGTTTCACAGTTGCAAATAAATGATGATATAGTTTTGAACAAATTAAGCTCATCATAAAGGAAAGATGCTGATACTTAAAATAACCCTGTCCTTGAGGGGCTCTTGTAAAGCACTAAATAAAGTAATAGAGGCATCCACACACGCACAGATTTACAGTGATAGCTGTGTACACCTGAAAGGAACTCTATACAGTACATTATAAAAATCTTGATGCTGTGTGTCCCTAGCTCCCAGCTCTCTCGTTAAAACTATCTAAATTAACAAGACCTTATCTATCAGGATAGCTAGCAGCACATTCCAAATTCTACTTCTTGTACTACCCTGTCCCAAACATTTGCCTTCCTCTTTTCATTAGCCTTCAATCCAGAAGCATTGGAGATTTGTTCATTAATTTATGTACATATTTAGTTATGTGGCCAATTTCTTAATCCCTTATCAAATTTCAGGCACCATTCCTCGGTATGATTTATAGGTTGATGACACAGCAGTGGTCAACATAGATGAATATACCCTCTATCTAATTGAGGGGACAGACAAAAATAAACAATCAGATATAAAAATATAAGTATAAATATGTAAACAAAAAATAAATAAATGCATAGAATAATGAGTATATCCGGTAAGTGCTAGAGAAAAAATAGAAAGCATGGTAGGGAGATGGAGATGGCTGACGGAAGGCATCTGCCACTTCAAATTAAGTAATAAGTGAAGGCTTTATGGGGAAGATAAAATTTATGAAGGAATTTAAGGTGGTTGCGGAAGGGAGCAAGGTGCATATCTGGGGAACAAATAGTACCAGCAGAGAGAACAGCCAGATGGAAAGAGAAGGAGGCAAGAATGTGCCTCGAGTATTCAAGGAACAGAAAGGATGTCAGTGTGTGGGAAATAGAGTGAGCAAAGTAGAGAGGAGAAGGAACAAGTCAGGGAGGAAACAGAATCCCAGATTTCTAGGCCTGTAGAGGCACTCTGAGGACTTGGCTTTCTGCTCAGAGTAAGTCACTGAAGAGATCTGAGCAATACGATCTGATTTATGATTTAACAGGATCTCTCTGAATGCCGTGTTGATTAGAGACTGCAAGAGAGTAAGGACAAGCTCCGGAATTCCAAGAGTTGACTCAAAGACACGATTGACTCAAAAATGCACCTCCTACTCAGTGACAATGCAGAGCAGGGACTGGCATATAATTGCTCACAAATCATTGTGAGCTCAGCCTGTTTTTTTATGACCAGTGAGCCAATACTGAGCCTCACATTTTGAAAGGCTGCTGAAGAAAAAGGAGGAGAAGAAGCTACAGAAACTGTATATGGACCACCAAGTCTAAGATACGTCTTTAAAATTCTGAAAAATGTTTTCCAACACCTGATGGAAAGCATCTGGCTGGTAGTAGGTCCACAACAAAGTTGGGAGGAGGAATACATGAGTGAATTAGCTGCTGAAAATACTGTAAAGTGACCGGTATCAAGAAACATTTATGGCTTCACCTTTAACCTTCAGAAATGATGTTATTTTCATTGAGCTGTTGAAAACTAGAATCTAACTTTCAAAACAACCAATCAGAAGGCATCTTCTCACGTAAGCAAGGTCATAAATCACTGTCAAGTAAAACTGAAGTAGCAACAAATCAATGACAAAAAACATTTTTATGGAATTTTTAACTTTAGAAAGCAACTGTATGTTCATTATCTAATTCATTTCTCAGATAAATTCCATGAAATAATTATTATTTTCCCATTAGAAATTACCACATACTAAGTCCTTAGTGATTGCCCAAGCAAGGCTGAAATCTTGAGTGTTACACTTATTAGTGCCAAGGTTTTATTTTTTCCCCCTTATGGGAATGCTGAGTGCTAAAACTGACAGGGATTTTCAGCTCAATATAGACTAGTACAGATATTTACTTTCTGTTCCTTCTGAAACCAGATTTAAATAAAAGTGTAGAAATACCAAAATTAATATGCCAATAAAAGCCAAGGGGTTTTGGAAGTCATCAACTAGAGAAAAATTTCAACATATTTCTAGAAGGGAAAAAGTGAAACAGAGTGATGAATAAAATAATGAAGGAAAGATTGTCCTAAGAAGGCTCTACACAAAGCCAATCAGCTTTTGGTGAGTTCTGGTTATAGTAAAGGGCAAGGAAAGAAGAGGAGCTGAAAAACAAGGAAAGAAAAGTTATTTTAGGGAAAACACTTACTTTAATGAGCTCCAGAGAACACTCAGCCTGCTGCCATATTAATTCACGGATTACAATGGATTGTTGGTAAGCAAGACAAGAAAACAAGGAAGAAATAAAAATCAAGAGATCGTTCCTTCCTGAACTCTTCTCAAATGAGATCAAGGAATTATGGTGAAATGCCACGGCTGTAAATCATTTCTGCTCCTAGAGAGGTCAGATAGGGCTTATGATATTTCTCGCTTTTTTCAGACATACTTTAGGTCTGAGAAAAACCTTTTGTGTCTTCCAATCTCAAATCTTATTGGGGATGGAAGTCCAAATTTTTCTGACATACTATAAAAATAATCTCAAGGGCAGAGGGCAAAACTAATTTAT
>ML661393.1:485-23202 GCA_007570785.1 Antilocapra americana | reverse complement strand
CCCCCCCCCCAATGCTAGCCCTGTGCTCTGCAATAAGAACAGCCACCACAATGAGAAACCCTTGCAACTAGAGAGTAGCCCCCTCTTGCTTCAACTAGAGAAAAGGCCAGGAAGCAATGAAGACCCAGCACAGCCAAATAAACAATTGCATGGGAAAACCCCTGCATGGACACAGATTTTTTTAACTTGTAAGTCATCCCAGGGGTATCTTTGTCCTAGAAAATGCTTGTTCCAGCTGGCAACCCATCAGGGTCTGTGAGTCAATCAATGGGGCCCAATTATTCTTTTTCCATTGATTCATCCTGCTCTCACCTCTGTTGACCCTTCACTTTAATTCAAGTGTGTGCCTTCAGCTGAATATGAATTAGTCCTGGCCTCTTTACAACCACATGGAGAACATCATCTGCTTGAAATTACTAAAGACTCAGAATTGGCGAGCCCTGAGTTTGGACAGGACTCTGTATATCATGTTGAAGCTGTCTGCCCCTACCAAATTTTCTGAGGCTTTTTATACCCACAGTGTAGATGGTCTCTATCATTAAGGAGATTTTACATTTGAATCACGAGACTCCACCCCCATGACCATTGTAGATTGAATCAGGACTGAACAAGTGACTCAAGTCAAGCTAATCTAGTAATGTCAATGGTGTCTCAGATTGTGGGGAAAGTGATCAAACTAAAGAAAAAAAAAGAAACAGAGTTCAGAGCTGAGTCATAACAGGGGGCATGGCTTGGAGCTTATTTCATTTCCTCCCCCTCCCGCCCCCTGCAGCCTTAGTGCTCAAATTTTCCTTGGATGCAATGAGAGCTTAATTCTTTCCCAAATCCCCCTCTAATCTGAGCTAACCATGAAGGTTCTGTTTACTTTTCAATCAAAAGGATGCCTTCTAGGTATACCACATTGTTCAGCTACTCAATCTGCTTGAAATCAAGTGTTCATGTCATTTTCTTGCATACCATTCAAATAAGAATCTCACTACTTCTCCAGGCAACCCATCTCATATTGGTCAACTCCACTTCTTCGAAGGTTCGTTTTGATTGTCTATCAGAAAGTGTACCATTTTATCCCAGGTTTGCCATTCTGGACTACTCAGAACAAGTCCAAACATGTGTGTGCCTTTATTGTTCCCCCACCCACCCACTGCCAAAGCCAAAGTAATATTGTGCATCGGTTTAAAAAAAATTCACATTTTATATAAACCTTATGGAAACGGTCTACTCTCTCTCCATAAGACAGCCCTCCAACACCTCAAAGATGGGAACCATCCAGTATTCTTTTTTGAGCTGGGAACATTGAGTTCTTTCAGTTGTTGCTCACATAGGACATAATAGTCTCAGAAGTTTCCCCAGACTTGATTCACAGTTGTTCTTCCCTGATGTACAGACAGGTCATGTGTCATGAGCAAGTTCAAGATTGAAGCAAGAACGCAGGGTGGTAAATAAAATCTCATGGGTGTAACCAAGAGGATGTGCTGGGGCAAAAGAGTGAATATAGACTTGGGAGGGTGTTTGAAGGCGGCAGACCTCATAGGATGGAGGAGTGTTAAGAATCTGCATGCCTGCTTCAGAAATCCTAAGAGCTGGAAGCTCGTGTGTTGAGAGTAAAACACCAGGAGGAATTGTCATGGAGGGAGAGAATGGAAGAAAGTCCTGACCCAAATCAAAAAGGGGACCAGAGCCAGGATATGAATGGTGTGGATGAGACATTCTCTACTGGTACATCTCTTAGGATTCCTACCTACCCTCCATCCAGGGTACAACAAGTTCCTAACTTGCCTGGCGAGTGATTTCCATTGCAGAGGGGCAGGGGAATTGCTATTTTTGAATCAAATTCTGATAAAGACATGGAATGGTAACGTGGGAGTAACTGTCCATGGAAATTTGTGAGTGGAAGCAAAGGAGAATCTGGCATAGCAAGGCACTGATTCCACCCTTGAAAATACAGCCATTCAGGAAGAAGTCAAAATGCAAGGCTGGTTTTTCTGTAGTAAAATATCCCAATGAGAAAAGTAAGGCAGAAGGGACAAAAGAAACCATCATGGTTATAAATCAATATTTGGGCAAACTATGGGAGATGGTGAGGAACAGGGAGGCCTGGCATGCTGCTGTCCATTGTGTCGCAAAGAGGTGGGCAATACTTGGGGACTGAACAACAGCAACATAAATGAATATCAGGAACCTAGCTTACGAGAGTTTAAAAATAATGGTCACCAAAATCTGACCAAAGAACACATGATCCAGTGTATGAAAGATGGCCTACCTGCAGTCTTTAGTTTCCCGACCACTGCCTTAGATAAAGGGATGCACCCTCCATGTCCCTGATACATTTCACAGCTTTTCTCCAAGCCTTCTGGAACACAGATTAGAAGGTTAGCCCTCTTAGATCATGGAGGCAAAAGCAACAATCTAGGAATGGGGCAGCCACAAGTTAGAAGGAGCCTGGGCCCCACAGGTCTTTGTAGAGCAAGATTGCAATTACAGTGCAAACTTTATGTGAGTGAAGAAGAATATATATGTTGTACATGTCGTATATGAGGTCTCTGTCATACACACCCTGCCACTGGAGAAGAAGAGCAAGACAGGCAGGAAGAGCAACTTTGCCTTTTCCCTGTGGGGTTCTTGATGAACAAATGGAAACAAGACCAAATGGAAGGAACTTCCTGGTTGTCCACTGGGCTTCCCCTGCAGGGGCAAAACTTCAATCCTAGTTCAAGATATTAAGATCCTATAGGCTTCCCAATGCAGCCAAAAATGGTAATAAATATAAAAATGAAAGAACAAGGAAGAGGTAACCTTATGAGGACTGTTTGGGACAGATTTCCAGTTCTCCTATAAGGTTATGTGCTGTTTGACTTCTCTCCAAACAGTCCCCTTCTATATCTTTTCAAGATGGGGCTCATTTTTCTTTTATTTGTTATTCATTTATTTACTTTTCAACCATACCTTACAGCTTACAGGATCTTTGTTCCCCAACCAGGAATTAGACCTAGCTTGGTGGTGAAAGCACCAAGTCCTAACCACTTGGTCCACCAGGGAATTCCCCAGATGGGACTGATTTTTCGTATAGATGAAGGAGACAGGCAATTGGAGGAGATCACAACCCACTCCAGTATTCTTGCCTGGGAAATCCCATGGCAAGAAGAGCCTCATGAGTTACAGCCCATGGAGCTACAGAGAGTTGTACACAGCCGAGCAATGGAGCAGACACAAGATAGGCAATAAAGAGAGCTTGTGTGTCCAACTCTTTGCGAGCCCGCCAGGGTCTTCTGTCCATGGGATTTCCCAGGCAAGAATACTGGAGTGGATAGCCATCCTCTTCTCCAGGAGATCTTCCCCACCAAGAGATGGAATCTTGGTCTCCTGCTCTGCAGGTGGATTCTTTACCATCTGAGCTGCCAGGGAAGGCTTTTGAAGCTACTACTAACAGCTCACTTACTACATATGAGCTGTTTAAGCTATTCTGCGCCAGCTGACAAAGACAAATTTTGTTTTCCCAAGCAAATTTTTGTTTTCCTTCCAAGAAAAAAAGATAAATTATTTAGGGATGAGGTGGGAAATTCGCTTTGTGAATTAATGATCGCTTTTATCTCCTGAAACTTGGTTTGTCAGTAACATTCCTTTCTACTTATAGAGATGGTGTTTGTTTATATTCTAAGCAATCTACTTTTTTTCAAAGCCAATGCCTACCTTAGAGGAGAAATGAACTGTATCAAAGCACACAACTTTCAAAGGTTCTTTTCTTCCACAGTGACTCAGAGTGAAGTATCTCTAATCTCCTTTATTGGGACCTGGGGAAGGCTGGGTTTTGCAATGTCAGCTTTTCTGAGCTAGAATGTCGCCAAACACTGGAGGCTGGCTCCAGGGTCATCTTGGTAAGAACAGAACCCTACGTAAGAAAATTTAGTGGCTGGTAGTGGAAAGGAGGTGACCTGTCTGCTGAAACATTTCATCATTCAGTGAATCATTATCATCTACCTAAGCTATAATGAATTCCAGGAAGCACAAGTCAGCAGCTCTCAACACATCAGTGGGTTTATCCCTTGTGAGTGTGTCACAGTCATTTACTGTTGTTGTTCAGTCGCTAAGTCATGTCCAACACTTTGCAACCCCATGGACAGCAGCATGCCAGGTTTCCTTGTCCTCCACTATCTCCCAGAGATAGTTTAAACTCATGTCCATTGAGTCGATGATGCCATCCAATGATCTCATCCTCTGTTTCCCCTTCTTGTCCTACCCTCAGTCTTTCCCAGCATCAGGGTCTTTTCCAATGAGTTGGCACTTTGTATCAGGTAAGCAAAGTATTGGAGCTTCAGTTTCAGCATCAGTCCTTCCAATGAATATTAAGGGTTGATTTCCTATATGATTGACTGGTTGGATCTCCTTGAATCCTAAAGACTCTCAAGAGCCTCCTCCAGAATATTCATGTATTGGTTTTCTTACAATAGTGGAAGTACTGGAGTTTATGAACAATTTACCTTTTTAATAAAAAATATATAAGTCAGAGCAGTGTTTTACTCAGAGTTCATTTGGTTGCAAGCCACAGAAAACAAAGAAACAGTTCCAGAGAAAAGGGGAGGATGAACTCTCTCTCTGGGAAGTTTCAGGAGGACAGCCCCAGGCAGCGGGACTCAGTGATGGTCCAAGATTCTCTCTGTGCATCTCGGCCCCTGCTTTTTGTTGTGCTTGTGTCTTCCCGTGTACATGGTGACTTCCTGCTATAGAACTGGCTTTCTCCATAAGGCTGGGATCCTGACCATTGGAAACTCATGGATTCACATGGAAGCTTACTTGCCCCCTTGACAGCTCATTGGGGATATAAAAAGGGGGCAAATCTCCAAGAGTGTGATTGACCCTTTGGGGTCACGTGCCCTCCTCCAGGCCAGTCACTAAGGGCTGGAAGGTGGGATATGATCATTGGTCCAGTCTGGCACTTTTCCCTACTCCCAAATCTATCACTGTGACTGAGAAGGCAGAAGATGGCAGCTTCTGTTCGGACAGAATGGGTGGAGGCAGGGGGTTGAGCAATTCCCCTAAAGAACGGGGAGTTTTGTCCCCTGAAGAAAGGCAGCTGTTCTTCCCAAGTATCTGTAAGGACTTGCAATGCTGCACATCTTTAAGAGGTCTGAGAGGATTTCCCTGGTGGCCCAGTGGTGAAGAATCTGCCTGTCAGTGCAGGGGACGTGAGTTTGATCCCAGCTCTAGGAAGATCCCATATGCTAAGGGGCAACTAAGCCAGTGTGCCACAGCTACTGAGCCTGTGTGCCCTAGATCCCATGTTCCACAATAAGAGAAGCCACCACAATGAGAAGCCAGCCCACCACAGCTAGGGAGTGGCCTCTGCCTACTGCAACTAGCAAAAGCCTGTATGCAGCAATGCAGACCTAGCTCAGCCATAAATCACTATATAAAACATTTTAAAAAGTGTCTGATAATAGAACTAATGGAAATTTTGAATAACTTGGATAAAAGAGACTAACATTTTCTGAATGCTACAGGAGGGATCAGTCTCCTTACACTGAGAGCCCTTTCAAATGGCTCAATATCCCCTGTCAATAGGATTTCATCAAGGGGCATCATCCCCGCCCTCCTGATGAAAAGCCAGAGAATCCTGGATTTACTACCTCCTTTCCTCACTTCTTTTCATTCCATCCAAACCAGAGTACTCCATACACATGATCTAACAAGTCTAACAATACCAGAAACAGAGTATACCTCCTGCCTTGTGGGCCAGTTATTTTCTTGTCTTTCTGATTTTGTTGAAGAATGAAACACAGGAGATAAAATTTTTCTGAGGTATTGCATACCTGAAAAGGTCTCTATTCTATCATTACATTAGGTTACTAGTTGACAGGGCATAGAATTTAAGTTTGGAAATCGTTTTCTCTTACAGTTTTGAAGATTTTATCCAACTGTTCAGGCTGAGAAAGCTGATTCCATTTCTCCTCATTTTTAATCACTTGCATATTAATGACTTCTTCCTTTCTGGAAGCTTTTAGAGTAATTTCCTTATCCTTGGTATTCTAACATGATAATGGATCTTTTTCCATTCTTTGTGCTGATAATTCAGTGGGACTTTTTAAAATTGATATATGATTGACTTTTAATATTATATAAGTTACAGTGTATAATACAGTGATTCACATTTTTAATAGCTATACTCTATACTCCATTTATAGTTATTACGAAATGCTATATGCTGTACAATATATCCATGTAGCTTATTTTATTTTTGGCTATGCTGGGTCTTAATTGCCAAGGGGGCTCTTCTCTAGTTGTGGCGAGTGGGGGCTATATTTTAATTGCAGTGCATAGACTTGTCATTGTGGTGGCTTTTCCTGTTGCTGGGCACAGACTCTAGGGCATGGACTTTAGGCATGGGCTCAGCAGTTTTTGTGCATTGGATTAGTTACTCCAGGGCATGTGGGGGTCTTCCCAGATCAGGGATGGAATCTGTGTCTCCTGCACTGGCAGGCGGACTCTTTTTCACTGGAAGCCCCTGGTAGCTTATTTTATAACTAATAGTTTCTACTTCTTATTCTCCTTTCCTCTCTCCACTGGTAACCACTAGTTTGTTCTGTGTATCTGTTAGTCTGCTTTTTTGTTGTGGTTATATTCACTAGTTTGCTTTATTTTTTAGACTCCACATATAAGTGAACTCATACAATATTTGTCATTCTATGTCCAACTTATTTCACTCAGCATAATGCCCTTCAAGTCCATCCATTTTGCTGCAAATGGAAAAGCCACATTAATGTTTATGACTGAGTAGTATTCCTCTCGACATATATGTATATCAAGTTTTATTTATCCATTCATCTATTGATATGGTTGTTTCCATATCTTGGCAATTGTAAATAATGATGCTATGAACATTGAAGGGACATGTAGCTTTCCAAGGTGGGTCTTTCAATCTGTGAATTGGTGTCATTGATCTCTGGGAAGTTTTTTAATCATGGAATTCTCTAGGCTAGAATACTGGAGTGGGTATCCATTCCCTTCTCCAGGGATTCTTTTTGTTATGATTCCTCTAATATTTCTTTCTGGAGCTATAATTTGCCTGTTGGATTCTCTGGATTTATCTTCTACTTTTCTTCTGTGGTCTCTCTGTCATTTTTGTTTGCTCTCTTGGAACTGTCCCTTAAGCTTATCTTCCAACTTCTCTCTCCATATTTTTCCTGCTTCCATAAGTTTAATGTTCAAATGCTTCTTCCTTATGATTAAGAATTTTTAGCATGTTTTTTTTACCGTTTCATGGATGTAATCCAACCCCTACGTGTCTGAGTATATTAATCATTTTAAGGCATTATTTTCTCTGTCCACCTGTGTTGTCTCTGAGCTCCCCACTCCTTTTTTTCTGTTTGTAACTTCTGTCTTCTATATTGGATGCTTTCTTCAGATATCTGGTAATCTTTTGCTTTTCAGTCTTGTATTTCTTTACTTTTACTTTTTTACTTTCTTCACTGTGCGATGCAGCTTGCAGGATCTTAGTTCCCCAACCAGGGATTAAACCCATACCTTCTGCATTGGAAGTGCAGAGTCCTAACAGTACTTATATGTCAGTAGTTACAGATCACTGTCCTGGGGTCCTTGTGTTTCGCTAGAGAAGAATGTTTCAGTGTCCTGCCTGAAGTGTATCCATTGGGCAGAGAGAATTCTTTGAATGGGGTGGCACTGAACCTCTCACTTAATCCTTCTTTTAAAATACAGAGCCTTGGGGCTTCCCTGGCAGTCCAGTGGTGAAGACTACACCATCTAAGGCAGGGGGTTCAGGTCCCCTGGTCGGGGAGCTAAAATCCCACACACCTCATGGCCAAAAAGCCAAATCATAAAACAGAAGCACTATTGTAACAAATTCAGTGAAGACTTTAAACATGGTCCACATTAAAAAAAAATAACTATTAAATAAATAAAGTAAATTGCAGAGCTGCATCCTCTCCACTGTGCCTGTTTCCCCTATTCAACCTCTGATCAGAATAAAAGCCCAGTTTCCTGTCTGTGTCAGAGGCTGGGGAATACGTGGAGATGCGTGGAGCAGGTAAGTGGGTTGTGGATCCCACTTCCAACCCTGCGTTTGGCCCCATCTTCACTCCTACCTTCTGCCAGAACGGGAGCCCGCTGAGTCCTCATGGTCCTGCCTTCTCAGCTCTGCAACCTGCTTCTTCTGCTTCTCATTTCCAAAATGTCAACCTCTCTTCCCTATTTTATTGCTGCTCCCTTCATCGTTTCCCTTTGTATTTTAACAATATCTTATCTTTTGACTATCTTTTTAGTTGGGAACAAACAGCTGAATGAATTTGCTCCATTGTCCACCTTTAGCTGGCAGACCAGAGTCTACCATGCAGGAGCAAAAGGACAGGGTGAAGTGAGTGGGTGGGCTCGGGAGCCAGACACATCTACGGCTGAGTTCTGCCTTCACGTTTCCATAATCCTTTGTGACCTTGGGCAAGATGATCAATCAGCCTCTCTGAGCCTAGTCGGCACAGGGGAATAAGGCCTCATAATGAGTGGAGGGGGTTATATTGTGAGTTTTCTTGAGTTGTGGTGGGAAACTTGGGGATCCACTCAAATCATGACAGGGACCTCAGTGAGCCTCTCATCTTGCCCAGGGAAGTCAAGTCTGTTTTTGAGTTGCCTGCAGGAGTGTGCGATTGCTCTGGAGTCACTAATGGGGCATCATAGGAACTCATTTCGATTTAAGGCCGAGGAACTTGGGGTTCCATCTAGATTAGTGACATGGATCTTAGGGTTCCTATCAAGTTTAAGCTAGGAGTCATGTCTTGGCTCATGTTGAGGCATGGGACATTGCTTTTCTCTTCCTTTTACAACACGTGTGTGTGTGTGGGGTCAGGACCCCTGTCCAGTTGAGGCAGGAAATTGGGGCTGTTTATAGAGGTAAAACAGGGAATTAGGACTCCCCTTGTGTTGTGAGGTGAATACCCAGAGGTGCAGGAGAAGCAGGACTTATCTAGAGTTGAGGGGTTCCTCGGTGTCCTTTCAATTTGCGGCGAAAATCTCTGGGTTACACTTGAGTTAAAATAGGTGAGAAAGGCCTCCTCTTGAGATGTGAGAGGAACGTCGGGTGTCCTCCTGAGATGATGCAGAGACTAATAGGTCCTTATCTAGCGAAGAGGTGGAGAATATGGGTCTCTTTCAAGTTGTGACGGGTAACACGAGGTTCCTCTTGAATGGCGATGCATATCTTGGGGATTCTATTGAGTTGCATAAAGGGGTTGTCAGCTTCCTTTTGAGATTCAAAAGGGAATGTGAGACTGTTCTGGAGATGCTGCATGGATAAGGGCCTCACTTTGCATTGAGGGGGGATCTCTTAATTTCTTGAGTTTTGGCTAGAAGTTTAGTGTTCTACTCTATCTACCACTTTGACCTCAGGGAAAATCTCTTGAAGCCTCAAAAAAATCAAAGCAATATTCGAGTTTCAAAGAGGAGCCAAAGAAGTTGCTAGAGTAACTGCTGGGGAATCAGGCCTCATCTCACATTCAGACAGAAATCTTGGGATGTTCCTCGAGTTGCGGTGGGCAGTTTTGGATTCCCCTCGATTTGGGACATGGTGCTCTGGGAGCCTCTAATGTTGCCTCAGGGAAGCCAGGCCCTCCTTTCGATGTGGGAGGACCATCGTGGGATCCTTCTGGAGGCACTGCAGTGGAATAGAGCCTCATTGGAGTTGAGGTGTGAAAATCAGGGTTCCTCTCCAGTTTCAACAGGGATATCAGAGTTCATATTAAATTCTTATAAGAGAGTCAGCCCCCATCTCGTTTTGAGGCATGTAACCCCTATTACCTCTCAAATTGTCAGAACTCCTTTTAGTTCAGGTGGGTCATTTGAGCTTTTCCTAGATGTGTGCAACAGGGGAATCAGACCTTTATTCATGTACCAGGTGGGTATACCTGAGGTTCCGTTCTAGTCTCCCCAGGAAAATTAGGCCTTATGTCAAGTGAAGGGGAACATCTTCTGGTTTCTCTCTTGTTGTGGTCAGAAGCTGAGGTTCCAGTCAAGACATGATGGGGACCTCAATGATCCCAGGGAGGTCAAGTCTCTTTTTGAGTGTCCTGCAGGAAAAAAGGATTGCTCTGGAGTCGCTGCAAGGTCATGATAGGAACTCATTTCCTTTGAAGGCAGGAAAACTCAGGGTTCCATCTCCATTTGCAACATAGATCTCAGGGTCCCAATTGATATTAAATCGGGAGAGAGGCATCGGCTCAAGTTGAGGCATGGAACTGCGCTTTTCTCTCTTGTTGTAAAGAGGATGGGTCAAGACTCCTGTCCAGATAAGGCAGGTAATATGGGTTTTTATTTAAAGGAACAACAAGGGAGTTAGGCCTCAATTCATGCGATGAGGCAAATACCCAGAGGAGCATGAGAATCAGGACCTATCTTGAGTTGAGTGACAATTGATGTCCTTTCAACTTCCGGCAGGAACTTCTGGGTTTTCCTCAAGTTTGATTAGATGAGAAAGACCTCCTCTTGAGGTGCAAGAAGAACTTTGAGAGTCTTCTTGAGGTGACACAATGGCTAATCGGCCATCATCTCTCCAAAAGGCGGGGAACACCTCTTCCGAGTTATGGCGGTGAACACGAATTTCCTGTTGAATGGCAACGAGTATCGTGGGGATTCTCTTGAGTTGCATACAGGGAGTCAAGCTTTCTCTTGAGATTTGAGAAGGAATGTGCGACTGTACTGGAATTGCTGCACAGGAAAACGACCTCACCTCACATTGAAGGGGAAATCTCTTCATTACTTAAGATGCGGCAGGAAGTATAATGTTCCTTTCCATCTGACACTTTGACCTCAGGGAACCACTCATGAAGCCACAGGTATGTCAAGGCATCTCTGGAGGATTAAGGAGGAGCCGAGGAAGATTCTCGAGTCACTGCAAGAGAACCAGGCCTCATCTTGCATTCAGAGGGAAATCTTGGGATGTTCTTATAATTGCGGTGGGCAGTTTCTCAGGTTGAAATGGCAGTTTTGGATTCCTTTCGAGTTGTGACATGGTCTTCTGGGAGCCTCTAACGTTGTCTCAGGGAAGTCAAACCCTGGTTTCGATGTGCTAAAACCATTTTGGTGCTCTACTCAAGTCACTAAGGTTGGATAGGGGCTTATCTGGAGTTGAGGCATGAAACTCAGGATTCCTCTCCATTTTCGACAGGGTTATAAGGGTTCCTATTAAATTTCTACAAGAGAGTCATCCCTCATCTCGTTTTGAGGAATGTAACTCCTCTTTCGTCTCCAGTTGTCAGAACTAGTTTTAGTGTGGAGGGTCATTTGGGCATTTCCTGGATGTGTGCAGTAAGGGAATCAGACCTTTATCCATGTAGTTGAGGATAAACTTGGGGTTCTGTTCAAGTCACTGCAGGGAAATAAGGCCTCATCTTGAGTTGAGGGGAATATATTGTGGTTTTTCTCGAGTTTTGGTGGAAGTCTTGGGATTCCAGTGGAGCCGTGACAGGGACCTCATTGAGCCTCTCATGATGCCCAGGGAAGACTAGTCTATTTGGAGTTGCCTGTAGTAGAATGGGATTGCTCTGGAGACACTTCCAGGATATTATAGGGTCTCATTTCAAATTAAGGTGGGGTGACTGAGGGTTCCATCTCCATTTGCAACGGGGACCTCAGGTTCCTAACGAGTTGAAACTGGGAGAAATGTCTCGGCTCGTGTTGAGGCATGGGACTCTGCATTCCTCTTGTGTTGTTAAAGGAGAGGGAGTAAGGACTCCTGTTTAGTTGATGCAGGTAATTGGGGCTTTTTCTCGAGGTACAACAAGGGAGTTAGGCCTTCCTTCATGTTGTGAGTCGAATACCCGTGAGTGCAGGAGAAACAGGCCTTAACTGGTGTTGAGAGGCTGCTCAGTCTCCTTTCTGGAGGCAGGAATTTCTGGGTTCCTCTCTAGTTTCAATAAGTGAGAAAGGCGTCCTTTTAAGGCCAGGGAGGAATGTCGGGTGTGAACTCGAGATGAAGAATGGGGCTAATCGGCCCTCATCTCACAATGAGGTTGGGTACACGGAGTTCTTTTGAGTTGCGGCGGGGAACACAAGGCTCCTCTTGAATGATGACACCTATCTTGAAAATTCGCTTGAGGTGTATAAAGGGAGTCAAACTTCCTTCTGGATTTGAGCTCTGGTGGTGCTGCCCCGTTAAAGTGCCTCATTTTGCCTTAATGAGGGAATCTCTTATTTTCTTGAGTTGATGGGGGAAGTATAGTGTTTCTCTCAATCTGCCACTTTGACTTCAGGGAACCCCTCGTGAAACCTAAGGGAAGTCAAGGAAACTTTTTAGATATGAGGAGCAGCCGAGGAAGGTTCTCAAAGCACAGCAAGGAAATCAGGCCTCTCACATTCCACCGTGAAATCATGATAGGTTTCTAGAGTTGAGGCAGGCAGTTTCTCAAGTTGAGACCAGCAGATTTGGATTCCTCTCGAGTTGTGACATGGTCCTCTGCGAGCCTCTAATGTTGCCTCAGGAATGTCAGGCCGTGCTTTTGATGTGCAATTGCCATCTTGGTGCTCTACCTGAGTCACTACGGTGGACTAGGGCCTCATCCGGAGTTAAGGCATGTAACTCAGGGTACTTCTTCATTTTTGACAGGGCTATCAGAGTTCCTATTGAGTTTCACCAAGAGAGTTTGCTCTCATCTCGTTTTGAGGTATGTAACTCCCCTTTCCTCTCTAGTTGTCAGGACTCCTTTTAGTTAAGGCTGGGCTTTTGGGCTTTTCCTAGATGAGTGCAACATGGGAGTCAGATATCCATCTGTGAAGCTGAGACTAAACCTGGGGTTCTGTTTAAGTCACCACAGGAAAATAAGTCTTCTTCTTGAAGTGAAGGAGTTATCTTGTTGTTTTTCTCAAGGTCTGGTGACAGCTTGGCATTGCACTCGAGTCATGAAGTCAAGGCAAATTGGGAGATTTTAGGAGGCGCCAAGGAAGGTTCTAGAGTCACTGCAGGGGAATCAGGCCTCCTCTCTCATTCAGATGGAAATCTTGTGATGTTTCTCGAGTTGTGGCGTGCAATTTCTTGAGTTGCAGCCAGCACTTTTGGATCCCTCTCAAGTTGTGACATGGTCCTCTGTGAGCCTCTAATGTTGCTTCAGGGAAGTCAAGCCCTCATTTTGATGTGCAAGGGCCATCTCATGGCTCTTCTCCAGTCACTACAGAATAGGCCATCATCATAAGTTGAGGAGTGAACCTCAGGTTTTGTCTCTAGTTTTGAAAGGGATATCATAGCTCCTATTGAGTTTCTCCAAGAGAGTCAGCCCTCATCTCGTTGTGAGGTATGTAATTCCTCCTTGCTCTCGAGTTGTCAGAACTCTTTGAATTGAGGTGGAGCATTTGGACTTTTCCTAGATGTGTGCAACCAGAGAGTCAGACCTCCATCCATGTAGCTGAGGAGAAACCTGCAGTTCTGTTCAAGTCACCACAGGCAAAGAAGGCTTCATCTCGAGTTGAGGGGGTTATACTGTGCTTTTTATCGAGTTTTGATGGGACGCTTTGGGTTCCACTCGAGTCATGGCAGGTACAACAGTGAACCTCTCATTCTGCCCAGTGAAGTCAAGTCTCCTTTTGAGTTGCCTGCAAGAGTGTGGGTTTGCTCTACTGTCACTTCCAGAATATCATAGGGACTCATTTCAAATTAAGTCGTGGGAACTTAGGGTTCCTCTCCATTGCCAATACAGATGTCAGAGTCCCTTTTGAGATGAAACTGGGAGGAAGGCCTGAGCTCGTGTTGAAGCCTGGGACTCCATGTTCCTCTCCTGCTATAAAAGGGGGAGGGGTCAGGACTCCTGTCTCGCTGAGGCAGGTAATTGGAGCTTTTTCTCGAGTTACAGCAAGGGAGTTAGGGCTCCCTTCGTGTTCCGAGACAAATTCCCAGAGGTGGTGGAGAGTCAGGCTTTATCTGTAGTTGAGGGGAAACTCGGTGTCCTTTTGACTTGTGACAAGAAGCTCTGGGTTTCTTTCCAGTTTCAATTGGTAAAAAAAGTGTCCTCTTGAAGTGCAAGTGGAATGTCTTGTGTACTCTCAAGAAGACACAGAGGCTCATCATCTCTCATCTTGCGATGAGGTGGAGAATATGTGGCCTTTCGACTTGTGGCAGGAAGCATGGGATTCCTCTTGAATGATGATAAGTATCTTGTTGATCATCTTGAGGTGCATAAAGGGAGCCAAGATGCCTCTTGAGATTCGCGAGGGAACTTGGGAGTGTTTTGGAGGCACTGCATGAGAAAAATGGCCTGACCTCACATTGAGAGGGGATTTCTTTGTTTCTTGATTTGTTGCGGGAAGTACAGTGTTCTTCTCAGTCTGCCAGTTTAAACTCAGGGTCCCACTACTGAAGCCTCAGGGAAATTAAAACAACTTGAGAGATTTGATCAGGAGCAGAGGAAGGTTCTCGAGTCACTGGAGGGGAATCAGGCCTCATCTCACATTCAGAGGGAAATCTTGAAATGTTTATTGAGTTATGGCGGGCAGTTTCTCGAGTTGCAGCGGACACTTTTGTATCCCCTTCATGTTGCGATGTGGTCTTCTAGGAGCCTCTAATGTTGTGTCAGGGTATTCAGGCCCTCTCCTTAATGTGCGAGGGCCATCTCTGTGATGACACATTCTCGAGTCACTACTACGGAATAGGCCCTCACATTTAGTTGAGGTGTGAACCTCAGGTTTCCTCTCGAGTTTCGACAGGGCTATCAAGTTCCTATTGAGTTTCTCCAAGAATGTCACCCCTCATCTAATTGTTAGGTGTGTAACTCCCTTTTGCTCTCGAGTTATCAGAACTCCTATGAATTAAGGCGGGGCATTTGGGCATTTCCTAGATGTGTGCAACAGGGGAGTCAGACCTCCATCCATGTAGCTGAGATGAAACCTGTGGTTGTGTTCAAGTCACTGCAGGAAAATAAGGCCTCATCTCGAGTTGAGGGGGTTATATTGTGATTTTTCTCGGGTTTGGGTTGAAAGCTTCGGGTTCTAATAGAGTCATGTTGGGGACCAGAGTGAGCATCTAGTCTTCCCCAGGGAAGTCATGTCTCCTTTCGCGTTGCGTGCAGAAGCGTGGGATTACTCTGGACTCACTTCTGGGATATCATAGGGTCTCATTTCAAATTATCGTGGGGAAACTCAGGGTTCCATCTCCATTTGTGACATGAATGTTGGGGTCCCTATCAAGATGAAACTGGGAGGGAGGCCTCAGTTCATGTTGAGGCATGGGACTCCGTGTTCCTCTCATGTTGTAAAAGGGGGAGGAGTCAGGACTCCTGTCTAGTTGAGACAGGTAATTGGAGCTTCTTCTCAAGGTACAACAAGGGAGTTAGGCCTCCTTTCATGTTCAGAGGCGAATTCCCAGAGGTGCTGGGGAATCAGGCTTTATCTGAAGTTGAGGGTAAACACGCTGTCTTCTGACTTGTGGCAGGAAGTTCTGGCTTATCTCGAGCTTCACTTGGTGAGAAAGCCCGCCTCTTGAGGTGCAAGAGGAACGTCGTGTGTTACTTAGAGAAGATGCAGGGGCTAATCATCCCTCATCTTGCGATGAGGTGTAGAACACGGGGCCTTTTGAGTTGCGACAGTGAGCACTAGGTTCCTCTTGAATGATGATGTGTATCTTGGAGATCCTTTTGATGTGCATAAAGGGAGCCAACCTTCCTCTTGGGATTCGAGAGGTAACTTGGGTGTGTTCTGGAGGTGGTGCATGAGAGAAAAAGCCTCACCTCACATTGAGGGGTAAATCCCTTCGTTTCCTGAGTTGTGGCGGGAAGTATAATGTTCTTCTTGATCTGCCTTTTTAAAATCAGGGACTCTCTCATGAAGCCTCAGGAATATCAAGGCAACTTGGGAGGTTTGAGAAGGAGCCAAGGAGGTTCTCAAGTCACTGCAGGGCAATCAGGCCTCATTTTGTATTCAGAGGGAAATCTTGGGATGTTTCTCAGGTTGTGGTGAGCAGTTTTTCGGGTTGCAGCAGGCATTTTGGGATACCTCTCTAATTGCTATGTGGTCATCTGGGAGGCTCTCATGTTGTCTCAGGGAAGTCAGACACTTGTTTCGAGGTGCAAGGGCCATCTTTGGGCTCTTCTCGATTCAATACAGCAGAATAAGCCCTCATCTTTACTTGAGGTTTGAATCTCAGGTTTCCTCTATAGTTTCAACAGGGCTATCAGAGTCCCTATTTAGTTTCTCCAAGAGTGTCATCCCTCATCTCGTTGTGACGTATGTAACTCCTCATTGCTCTCCAGTTGTCAGAACTCCTTTTTATTGAGTCGAGGCATTTGGGCTTTTCCTAGATATGGGAAACAAGGGATTCAGACCTCCATACATGTAGCTGAGGAGAAACCTGGGGTTCTGTTCAAGTCATCGCAGGGTAATTAGGCCTCATCTCGAGTTGTGAGGGTTATATTGTGCTTTTTCTCGAGTTTTGGTGGGAAGATTCGGGTTCCACTTAAGTCTTGGCTTGGACCCCAGTGAGCCTCTCATCTTTCGCAGGGAAGTCTAGTCTCCTTTTGCATAGCCTGCTGGAGCATGGGATTGCTTTGGAGTCGTTTGTGGCATATCATAGGGTCTCATTTCAAATTAATGCGAGGGAACTCAGGGCTCCATCTCCATTTGCAACACAGATTTTGTAGTCCCTATGGATTTGGAACTGGGAGAAAGGCCTCATCTCGTGTTGAGGCATGGGACTCCATGTTCTCAAGGTACAACAAGGGAGTTAGGCCTCCCTTCATGTCCTGAGGTAAATTCCCAGAGATGCTGGAGAATCAGGCTTTATCTGAAGTGGAGGTGCAACTCGCTTTCTTTTCGACTTGCGGCAGGAAGCTCTGGGTTCCTCTCGAGTTTCAATTGGTGAGAAAATCCTCCTTTTGAGTTGTGACTGGAACGTCGTGTGTCCTGTTGAGACGACACAGGGACTAATCAACCTCATCTCTCAATGAGTGGGAGAGCATGGGTCCTTTCCTGTTGTGGCAAGGAGCTGGAGGTTCCTCTTGAAAGATGACGCATATCTTGGAGATCCTCTTGAGGTGCATAAAGGGAGCCAAGCTTCTTCTTGAGATATGAGAGGTAACCTGGGAGTATTCTGGGGGCACTGCATCAGAAATAAGCCTCACCTCACATTGAGAGGGGAATCTCCTCAATTCTTAGTTGTGGCAGGAAGTATAGTGTTCCTCTCAATCTGCCACATTAAATTCAGGGCCACTCTCTTGAAACCTCAGTGAAGTCAAGGAAACTTGGGAGGTTCCATGAGGAGCCTAGGAAGGTCCTCAAGTCACTGTAGGAGAATCAATTTTCATCTCGCATTCATAGAGATATCTTGAGATGTTTCTCGTGTTGTAGTGGGCAGTTTCTCGAGTTGCCCTGGGGACTGTTGGATTCCTCTTGAGTTGCCACGTCGTCCTCAGGTAACCTCTAATGTTGCCTCATGGAAGTCAGGTCCTCGTTTTGATGTGCAAGGGCCATCTCGGGGCTCTTGTCGAGTCACTACTGCAGAATAGGGCCTCACCTTTAGTTGAGGTATGAATCTCAGGTTTCCTTTCTTGTTTTGACAGGGCTACATATCAGAGTTCCTATTGAATATCTCCAAGAGAGTCAGCCCTCATCTCGTTGTGAAGTCTGTAACTTTGATCTTGAGTTGTCAGAACTCCTTCTTATTGAGGCGGGGCATTTGTGCTTTTCCTAGATGTGTGCAACAGGGGTTTTAGACTTTATCCGAGTATCTGAGGAGAAACCTGGTATTCTGTTCAAGTCACCGCAGGGATATAAGGCCTCCTCTTGAGTTGAGGGGTTTATATGGTGCTTTTTCTCCTGTTTTGGTGGGAAGCCTTGAGTTCCACTCGAGTCGTGTCGAGGACCTCAGTGAGTCTTTCTTCTTGCCCAAGGGAGTCAAGTCTCCTTTTGAGTTGCCTGCAGGTGAGTGGGATTGCTCTGGTGTTGCTTCCGGGATATCATAGGGTCCCAATTTAAAGTAAGGTTGAGGAACTCAGAGTTTCATATAGTGCTTATGATGTCATACATATATTGGGTGTGATGTCATGCATGCATTGGTTGTGATATCATCCATACAGTGGGTGTACTGACACCTGTGTAGTGGATGTGATGTCGGACATAGTCAGTGTTATGTCATAAGTATTGTATTTTGATATCATAAAGAGTGTGAAGTCATGGATAGTGCTTGTGATGTCATACGTAGGCACAATGTGATGTCATATCTATAGTGGGTGTGAATTCATCAATAAAATTGGTGTGATGACACAGATATATTGGATGTGATACCACATGTGGTGTGATGTCGTAAAGAGTGAATGTCACATCATATATAGTGAATATGATGTCATACACATCGTGAGGTTGTCATACACAACCTTACTTCAGTCATATATGCAGTGTGTGTGATTAGACAGATACAGTTAATGTGATCTAAGGAATACAGTGGTTGTTATGTCTTAAAGACGCAGGTGTGATGTCATAAAGTGTGGATGTGATGTCATTTATAATTTATATGATGACATAGATATTGGGGTGTGATATCATACATACCCCAATGATGTATGTCATCTACACAGTGGATGTGATGACACAGATACAGGGCATGTGATGGAAGATATAGTGGATGTGATGTCATATACCCTGGATATGCTATTGTAAATAAAGTGAATTTATGTCATAGATACAGTGGCTGTGATGGCACATGCATACTGGATGTGATGTCACATACACTAGATGTGATGTCATATATAGCGGGTGTGATGTCATGAATACAGGGTATGTGATGTCATAAAGAGTGAGTGTGATATCATATGTACTCCATATGATTCCATACATATATTGGATGTAATGTCATTCATACAGTGTGTGTGATACCGTCTACATATTGGGTGAGATGACACAGAGTGGATGTGATCAGTTATAGTGGGTGTGAAGTCATAAATACTGTGATGTCAAATAGAGTGAATGTGATGTCATGTATACTAATTGTAATGCCATGTATACACCCAGTGTGATTTTATACATAGATTGGTTGTGATGTCACCAATAGAATGGATGTGATGACATGTGGAAGCGATGTCACATGTATAGAAGACGTGGTGTCATATACAGTTGAGGTGACTTCATATATATTGGATGTGATGTCATGAATACAGTGGTTGTGATGCCAAAGATGGAGAAGTGGGTTGTCATGAAGAGTGGATGTGTTATAATATATAATGCATAGGATGTCTCAATTTAAAGTAAGGTTGTCACACATATAATGGGTGTGATACCATACATATAGTTGATGTGTTGACACAGATACAGTGGATGTGATGTCAGATATAATGGGTGTGATGTCATATACTGGACGTGATTTCAGATATAGTGAGTTTGATGTCAGATCCAGTGGTTGTGTTGTCACACAGAGTGTGTGTGGTGTCCTATATAGTGGATATGATGTCATAATCATAGTGGGCATAATGTTATAGATAGTGTGGCTGTGATGCCACAGGTATAAAATACAGTGGAAATGATGTCATAAATACCATTGTGTGATGGTAAGTAAAGAGTGGATGTGATGTTATATATAGTGCATATGATGGCATATATATAGTGGGTGCAATGTCATATGTAGAGTGGGTGTGAAGACACAGAATGAGTGTGATGTCAGATGTAGTAGGTTGATGTGATATATAGTGGTTGTGTTCTTATTGCACACAATATGTGTAATGTCATATAACATGGATATGATAATATAAATGTAGTGGGTGTGATGTCATCAATAGAGTTGTCATGATGTCTCATGTATAGTTAATGTGATGTCATCATCATTGAATGTGATTTCACATATAGTGGCTGTGATATAATGAATACTGTATATTTTATGTCATAAAGAGTGAATGTGATGTCATGTACAGTGCATGTGAAACATAGACATGTCCAAATTGATGTCATATATAGAGTATTTGTGAGTTCATCAATAGAATGGGTGTGATGGCACAGATACAGTGGATGCAATGTCACATGTATCCAAAATGTGATGTCATATTCGGTGGATGTGATGTCATATATGAGTGTGATATCATGAATGCAGTAAATGTGATGCAAAATATATCAGTGCAACGTCACAAAGAGCGGATGTGATGTCATATATAATGCATATGATGTCATACATATCATGGGTATGGTGTCATACATACAGCAGATGTGATGACATACGTACAGTGGATGTGATGTAGACACAGATAGTGTGATGTCATAGATACAGTGGCTGGGTAGTCGATGTGACGTCATAACTAGTGGATGAGATGTCATATATAGTGAGTGTAATGTCATGAATACAGTGGATGTGATGTCATAGAGAATGGATATGATGTCATAGATACTGCATGTGATGTCATGTATATCTCAGATGTAATATTGATACAATGGGTGTGATGACACTGATACATTGTGTGTGATGTGAGATATAGTGTGTGTGATGTCAGATATAGTGGTTCTCTTGTAAAATACACTGAGTGTGATGACATATATAGTGGATATGATGTCATAAACATACTGGGCGTGATGTCATAGATACAATGGCTGTGATGTCACATGTATAGTCGATGTGATGTCATAATCTGTGGATGTGATATTACATATAGAGGGCATGATATCATGAACAGAGTGGATGTGATGTCATACAGTGGACATGAAGTCCTAGAGTGAGTGTGATATCATGAATACATCTGATTTGATGTTTGAAACACTGTGGTGTGATGTCATAAAGAGGGGATATGATGTCATATAGAGCATATGATGTCATACATATACTGGGTGTAACGGACATAGAGTGGGTGTGATATCATCTATACAGTGGGTTGAATGATACAGATACAGTGGAAGCGATATCAGATATAGTGTGTGTGATGCCATAGGTACAGTGGTGTGATGTCTGAGAGAATGGGTAGGATAACATATATACTGCATATGATGTCATACATATATTGGATAAGATATACATACATACAATGTGTGTGATATCATCAATAGAGTGGTTGGGTTGTGACGATGCAGTAGAGTGGGTGCAATGTCATAAATACTGTGATTAAATGTCATAAATAGTGAATGTGATGTCGAGTCTAGTGCATGTGATGTCATACATATGCCCAGTGTGACGACACAGGTAATGGATGCTCTGTTATTTGTATAGAGGATGTGATGTCATATACAGTTGATGTGACTTCACATATAGTGGGTGTGATGTCATGAATACAGTGCAAGTGATGTCTTAAATACAGTGATGTGATATGATAATGAGTGGATATGATGTCATAAAGAGTGCATTCGATTCCATACATATATTGGGTGCGATGTCATACATAAAGTACTTGTCATATCACCTATAGAGTGGGTTTGATGACTCAGATTGATGCAATATCACAAGTACAGAAGATGTGATTTCATATACATTTGATGTGACTTCATATACAGTGGGTGTGATGTCATGAGTACATTGGATGTGATGTCATACATATAGTGGTGTGATGTCATAAAGAGTGGATGTGATGACATATATAGTACATATGATATCATACATATAGAAGGTGTGATTTCATACATACAGTGGTTTTGATGAAAGGATACAGTGGAGATCATGTCAGATAGAGTGAGTGTGATGTCAGTTATAGTGTTTGTCTTGTCATTCACACAGTGCTCATGATGTCTCATTAGTGGATATAATGCCATAAACATAGTGAGAGTGATGTCACAGATAAATTGCCTGTGATTTCACATGTAGAGTGGATGTGATGTCATAAAGTGGATGAGCTGTCATATAGAGTGGGTGTGATGTCATGATTACAGTGGATGTGATGTCATAAATACAGTGGGCTGATGTCATAGAGAATGGATATGATATCATATATATTGCATAAGATTTCATACATATAGTGGGTGTGATGTCATAAATACAGTGGGCTGATGTCATAGAGAATGGATATGATATCATATATATTGCATAAGATTTCATACATATACTGGGTGTGATGTCATAAATACTGTGTATTGATGTCATAAATAGTGAATGTGATGTCATATATAGTGCATGTGATTTCATACATAGGCCCAGTGTGATGTCCTACATGGAGTGGGTGAGAACTCACGAATAAAATGGGTGTGATGATACAGATACAGTGGATGTGATGTCACATGTATAGAAGATGTGATGTCATATACAGTTGATGTGACTTCATGTATAGCACATGTGATGTCAATAATATAGTGCATGTGATGTCATAAAGAGTGAATATAATGTCATATATAGTGAATATGATGTCATACACATCGTGGGTATGACGTCATATATACAGTGGGTGTGATTAGACAGATACAGCCAATGTGATATCATGAATGCAGTAATTGTTTTGCCTTAAGTACATGAGTGTGATCTCATAAAGAGTGGACATTGTGTCGTTTATAATTTATATGATTTCAAACATATCAGGGTGTGATATCATACATACAGTGGGTGTGATGTCATCTACACAGTGGATGTGATGACATAGATACAGTTCATGTGATGGAAGATACAGCGGATGTGACATCATATACCCTGGATATGGTATTGTAAATATAGTGGGTGTATGTCATATATACAGTGGCTGTGATGTCACATACTCAGGATGTGATGTCATATATAGTGGGTGTGATGTCATGAATACACAGAATGTGATGTCATAAAGATTGGGTGTGATGTCAAATATACTCCATACGATGCCAT
>SRVM01013635.1:0-31394 GCA_007570785.1 Antilocapra americana | reverse complement strand
TTCCTCTCACATCTCAAGAGGAGGCCTTTCTCACCTATTTTAACTCAAGTGTAACCCAGAGATTTTCGCCGCAAATTGAAAGGACACCGAGGAACCCCTCAACTCTAGATAAGTCCTGCTTCTCCTGCACCTCTGGGTATTCACCTCACAACACAAGGGGAGTCCTAATTCCCTGTTTTACCTCTATAAACAGCCCCAATTTCCTGCCTCAACTGGACAGGGGTCCTGACCCCACACACACACACGTGTTGTAAAAGGAAGAGAAAAGCAATGTCCCATGCCTCAACATGAGCCAAGACATGACTCCTAGCTTAAACTTGATAGGAACCCTAAGATCCATGTCACTAATCTAGATGGAACCCCAAGTTCCTCGGCCTTAAATCGAAATGAGTTCCTATGATGCCCCATTAGTGACTCCAGAGCAATCGCACACTCCTGCAGGCAACTCAAAAACAGACTTGACTTCCCTGGGCAAGATGAGAGGCTCACTGAGGTCCCTGTCATGATTTGAGTGGATCCCCAAGTTTCCCACCACAACTCAAGAAAACTCACAATATAACCCCCTCCACTCATTATGAGGCCTTATTCCCCTGTGCCGACTAGGCTCAGAGAGGCTGATTGATCATCTTGCCCAAGGTCACAAAGGATTATGGAAACGTGAAGGCAGAACTCAGCCGTAGATGTGTCTGGCTCCCGAGCCCACCCACTCACTTCACCCTGTCCTTTTGCTCCTGCATGGTAGACTCTGGTCTGCCAGCTAAAGGTGGACAATGGAGCAAATTCATTCAGCTGTTTGTTCCCAACTAAAAAGATAGTCAAAAGATAAGATATTGTTAAAATACAAAGGGCAACGATGAAGGGAGCAGCAATAAAATAGGGAAGAGAGGTTGACATTTTGGAAATGAGAAGCAGAAGAAGCAGGTTGCAGAGCTGAGAAGGCAGGACCATGAGGACTCAGCGGGCTCCCGTTCTGGCAGAAGGTAGGAGTGAAGATGGGGCCAAACGCAGGGTTGGAAGTGGGATCCACAACCCACTTACCTGCTCCACGCATCTCCACGTATTCCCCAGCCTCTGACACAGACAGGAAACTGGGCTTTTATTCTGATCAGAGGTTGAATAGGGGAAACAGGCACAGTGGAGAGGATGCAGCTCTGCAATTTACTTTATTTATTTAATAGTTATTTTTTTTTAATGTGGACCATGTTTAAAGTCTTCACTGAATTTGTTACAATAGTGCTTCTGTTTTATGATTTGGCTTTTTGGCCATGAGGTGTGTGGGATTTTAGCTCCCCGACCAGGGGACCTGAACCCCCTGCCTTAGATGGTGTAGTCTTCACCACTGGACTGCCAGGGAAGCCCCAAGGCTCTGTATTTTAAAAGAAGGATTAAGTGAGAGGTTCAGTGCCACCCCATTCAAAGAATTCTCTCTGCCCAATGGATACACTTCAGGCAGGACACTGAAACATTCTTCTCTGGCGAAACACAAGGACCCCAGGACAGTGATCTGTAACTACTGACATATAAGTACTGTTAGGACTCTGCACTTCCAATGCAGAAGGTATGGGTTTAATCCCTGGTTGGGGAACTAAGATCCTGCAAGCTGCATCGCACAGTGAAGAAAGTAAAAAAGTAAAAGTAAAGAAATACAAGACTGAAAAGCAAAAGATTACCAGATATCTGAAGAAAGCATCCAATATAGAAGACAGAAGTTACAAACAGAAAAAAAGGAGTGGGGAGCTCAGAGACAACACAGGTGGACAGAGAAAATAATGCCTTAAAATGATTAATATACTCAGACACGTAGGGGTTGGATTACATCCATGAAACGGTAAAAAAAAACATGCTAAAAATTCTTAATCATAAGGAAGAAGCATTTGAACATTAAACTTATGGAAGCAGGAAAAATATGGAGAGAGAAGTTGGAAGATAAGCTTAAGGGACAGTTCCAAGAGAGCAAACAAAAATCACAGAGAGACCACAGAAGAAAAGTAGAAGATAAATCCAGAGAATCCAACAGGCAAATTATAGCTCCAGAAAGAAATATTAGAGGAATCATAACAAAAAGAATCCCTGGAGAAGGGAATGGATACCCACTCCAGTATTCTAGCCTAGAGAATTCCATGATTAAAAAACTTCCCAGAGATCAATGACACCAATTCACAGATTGAAAGACCCACCTTGGAAAGCTACATGTCCCTTCAATGTTCATAGCATCATTATTTACAATTGCCAAGATATGGAAACAACCATATCAATAGATGAATGGATAAATAAAACTTGATATACATATATGTCGAGAGGAATACTACTCAGTCATAAACATTAATGTGGCTTTTCCATTTGCAGCAAAATGGATGGACTTGAAGGGCATTATGCTGAGTGAAATAAGTTGGACAGAGAATGACAAATATTGTATGAGTTCACTTATATGTGGAGTCTAAAAAATAAAGCAAACTAGTGAATATAACCACAACAAAAAAGCAGACTAACAGATACACAGAACAAACTAGTGGTTACCAGTGGAGAGAGGAAAGGAGAATAAGAAGTAGAAACTATTAGTTATAAAATAAGCTACCAGGGGCTTCCAGTGAAAAAGAGTCCGCCTGCCAGTGCAGGAGACACAGATTCCATCCCTGATCTGGGAAGACCCCCACATGCCCTGGAGTAACTAATCCAATGCACAAAAACTGCTGAGCCCATGCCTAAAGTCCATGCCCTAGAGTCTGTGCCCAGCAACAGGAAAAGCCACCACAATGACAAGTCTATGCACTGCAATTAAAATATAGCCCCCACTCGCCACAACTAGAGAAGAGCCCCCTTGGCAATTAAGACCCAGCATAGCCAAAAATAAAATAAGCTACATGGATATATTGTACAGCATATAGCATTTCGTAATAACTATAAATGGAGTATAGAGTATAGCTATTAAAAATGTGAATCACTGGATTATACACTGTAACTTATATAATATTAAAAGTCAATCATATATCAATTTTAAAAAGTCCCACTGAATTATCAGCACAAAGAATGGAAAAAGATCCATTATCATGTTAGAATACCAAGGATAAGGAAATTACTCTAAAAGCTTCCAGAAAGGAAAAAGTCATTAATATGCAAGTGATTAAAAATGAGGAGAAATGGAATCAGCTTTCTCAGCCTGAACAGTTGGATAAAATCTTCAAAACTGTAAGAGAAAACGATTTCCAAACTTAAATTCTATGCCCTGTCAACTAGTAACCTAATGTAATGATAGAATAGAGACCTTTTCAGGTATGCAATACCTCAGAAAAATTTTATCTCCTGTGTTTCATTCTTCAACAAAATCAGAAAGACAAGAAAATAACTGGCCCACAAGGCAGGAGGTATACTCTGTTTCTGGTATTGTTAGACTTGTTAGATCATGTGTATGGAGTACTCTGGTTTGGATGGAATGAAAAGAAGTGAGGAAAGGAGGTAGTAAATCCAGGATTCTCTGGCTTTTCATCAGGAGGGCGGGGATGATGCCCCTTGATGAAATCCTATTGACAGGGGATATTGAGCCATTTGAAAGGGCTCTCAGTGTAAGGAGACTGATCCCTCCTGTAGCATTCAGAAAATGTTAGTCTCTTTTATCCAAGTTATTCAAAATTTCCATTAGTTCTATTATCAGACACTTTTTAAAATGTTTTATATAGTGATTTATGGCTGAGCTGGGTCTGCATTGCTGCATACAGGCTTTTGCTAGTTGCAGTAGGCAGAGGCCACTCCCTAGCTGTGGTGGGCTGGCTTCTCATTGTGGTGGCTTCTCTTATTGTGGAACATGGGATCTAGGGCACACAGGCTCAGTAGCTGTGGCACACTGGCTTAGTTGCCCCTTAGCATATGGGATCTTCCTAGAGCTGGGATCAAACTCACGTCCCCTGCACTGACAGGCAGATTCTTCACCACTGGGCCACCAGGGAAATCCTCTCAGACCTCTTAAAGATGTGCAGCATTGCAAGTCCTTACAGATACTTGGGAAGAACAGCTGCCTTTCTTCAGGGGACAAAACTCCCCATTCTTTAGGGGAATTGCTCAACCCCCTGCCTCCACCCATTCTGTCCGAACAGAAGCTGCCATCTTCTGCCTTCTCAGTCACAGTGATAGATTTGGGAGTAGGGAAAAGTGCCAGACTGGACCAATGATCATATCCCACCTTCCAGCCCTTAGTGACTGGCCTGGAGGAGGGCACGTGACCCCAAAGGGTCAATCACACTCTTGGAGATTTGCCCCCTTTTTATATCCCCAATGAGCTGTCAAGGGGGCAAGTAAGCTTCCATGTGAATCCATGAGTTTCCAATGGTCAGGATCCCAGCCTTATGGAGAAAGCCAGTTCTATAGCAGGAAGTCACCATGTACACGGGAAGACACAAGCACAACAAAAAGCAGGGGCCGAGATGCACAGAGAGAATCTTGGACCATCACTGAGTCCCGCTGCCTGGGGCTGTCCTCCTGAAACTTCCCAGAGAGAGAGTTCATCCTCCCCTTTTCTCTGGAACTGTTTCTTTGTTTTCTGTGGCTTGCAACCAAATGAACTCTGAGTAAAACACTGCTCTGACTTATATATTTTTTATTAAAAAGGTAAATTGTTCATAAACTCCAGTACTTCCACTATTGTAAGAAAACCAATACATGAATATTCTGGAGGAGGCTCTTGAGAGTCTTTAGGATTCAAGGAGATCCAACCAGTCAATCATATAGGAAATCAACCCTTAATATTCATTGGAAGGACTGATGCTGAAACTGAAGCTCCAATACTTTGCTTACCTGATACAAAGTGCCAACTCATTGGAAAAGACCCTGATGCTGGGAAAGACTGAGGGTAGGACAAGAAGGGGAAACAGAGGATGAGATCATTGGATGGCATCATCGACTCAATGGACATGAGTTTAAACTATCTCTGGGAGATAGTGGAGGACAAGGAAACCTGGCATGCTGCTGTCCATGGGGTTGCAAAGTGTTGGACATGACTTAGCGACTGAACAACAACAGTAAATGACTGTGACACACTCACAAGGGATAAACCCACTGATGTGTTGAGAGCTGCTGACTTGTGCTTCCTGGAATTCATTATAGCTTAGGTAGATGATAATGATTCACTGAATGATGAAATGTTTCAGCAGACAGGTCACCTCCTTTCCACTACCAGCCACTAAATTTTCTTACGTAGGGTTCTGTTCTTACCAAGATGACCCTGGAGCCAGCCTCCAGTGTTTGGCGACATTCTAGCTCAGAAAAGCTGACATTGCAAAACCCAGCCTTCCCCAGGTCCCAATAAAGGAGATTAGAGATACTTCACTCTGAGTCACTGTGGAAGAAAAGAACCTTTGAAAGTTGTGTGCTTTGATACAGTTCATTTCTCCTCTAAGGTAGGCATTGGCTTTGAAAAAAAGTAGATTGCTTAGAATATAAACAAACACCATCTCTATAAGTAGAAAGGAATGTTACTGACAAACCAAGTTTCAGGAGATAAAAGCGATCATTAATTCACAAAGCGAATTTCCCACCTCATCCCTAAATAATTTATCTTTTTTTCTTGGAAGGAAAACAAAAATTTGCTTGGGAAAACAAAATTTGTCTTTGTCAGCTGGCGCAGAATAGCTTAAACAGCTCATATGTAGTAAGTGAGCTGTTAGTAGTAGCTTCAAAAGCCTTCCCTGGCAGCTCAGATGGTAAAGAATCCACCTGCAGAGCAGGAGACCAAGATTCCATCTCTTGGTGGGGAAGATCTCCTGGAGAAGAGGATGGCTATCCACTCCAGTATTCTTGCCTGGGAAATCCCATGGACAGAAGACCCTGGCGGGCTCGCAAAGAGTTGGACACACAAGCTCTCTTTATTGCCTATCTTGTGTCTGCTCCATTGCTCGGCTGTGTACAACTCTCTGTAGCTCCATGGGCTGTAACTCATGAGGCTCTTCTTGCCATGGGATTTCCCAGGCAAGAATACTGGAGTGGGTTGTGATCTCCTCCAATTGCCTGTCTCCTTCATCTATACGAAAAATCAGTCCCATCTGGGGAATTCCCTGGTGGACCAAGTGGTTAGGACTTGGTGCTTTCACCACCAAGCTAGGTCTAATTCCTGGTTGGGGAACAAAGATCCTGTAAGCTGTAAGGTATGGTTGAAAAGTAAATAAATGAATAACAAATAAAAGAAAAATGAGCCCCATCTTGAAAAGATATAGAAGGGGACTGTTTGGAGAGAAGTCAAACAGCACATAACCTTATAGGAGAACTGGAAATCTGTCCCAAACAGTCCTCATAAGGTTACCTCTTCCTTGTTCTTTCATTTTTATTTTTATTACCATTTTTGGCTGCATTGGGAAGCCTATAGGATCTTAATATCTTGAACTAGGATTGAAGTTTTGCCCCTGCAGGGGAAGCCCAGTGGACAACCAGGAAGTTCCTTCCATTTGGTCTTGTTTCCATTTGTTCATCAAGAACCCCACAGGGAAAAGGAAAAGTTGCTCTTCCTGCCTGTCTTGCTCTTCTTCTCCAGTGGCAGGGTGTGTATGACAGAGACCTCATATACGACATGTACAACATATATATTCTTCTTCACTCACATAAAGTTTGCACTGTAATTGCAATCTTGCTCTACAAAGACCTGTGGGGCCCAGGCTCCTTCTAACTTGTGGCTGCCCCATTCCTAGATTGTTGCTTTTGCCTCCATGATCTAAGAGGGCTAACCTTCTAATCTGTGTTCCAGAAGGCTTGGAGAAAAGCTGTGAAATGTATCAGGGACATGGAGGGTGCATCCCTTTATCTAAGGCAGTGGTCGGGAAACTAAAGACTGCAGGTAGGCCATCTTTCATACACTGGATCATGTGTTCTTTGGTCAGATTTTGGTGACCATTATTTTTAAACTCTCGTAAGCTAGGTTCCTGATATTCATTTATGTTGCTGTTGTTCAGTCCCCAAGTATTGCCCACCTCTTTGCGACACAATGGACAGCAGCATGCCAGGCCTCCCTGTTCCTCACCATCTCCCATAGTTTGCCCAAATATTGATTTATAACCATGATGGTTTCTTTTGTCCCTTCTGCCTTACTTTTCTCATTGGGATATTTTACTACAGAAAAACCAGCCTTGCATTTTGACTTCTTCCTGAATGGCTGTATTTTCAAGGGTGGAATCAGTGCCTGGCTATGCCAGATTCTCCTTTACTTCCACTCACAAATTTCCATGGACAGTTACTCCCACGTTACCATTCCATGTCTTTATCAGAATTTGATTCAAAAATAGCAATTCCCCTGCCCCTCTGCAATGGAAATCACTCCCCAGGCAAGTTAGGAACTTGTTGTACCCTGGATGGAGGGTAGGTAGGAATCCTAAGAGATGTACCAGTAGAGAATGTCTCATCCACACCATTCATATCCTGGCTCTGGTCCCCTTTTTGATTTGGGTCAGGACTTTCTTCCATTCTCTCCCTCCATGACAATTCCTCCTGGTGTTTTACTCTCAACACACGAGCTTCCAGCTCTTAGGATTTCTGAAGCAGGCATGCAGATTCTTAACACTCCTCCATCCTATGAGGTCTGCCGCCTTCAAACACCCTCCCAAGTCTATATTCACTCTTTTGCCCCAGCACATCCTCTTGGTTACACCCATGAGATTTTATTTACCACCCTGCGTTCTTGCTTCAATCTTGAACTTGCTCATGACACATGACCTGTCTGTACATCAGGGAAGAACAACTGTGAATCAAGTCTGGGGAAACTTCTGAGACTATTATGTCCTATGTGAGCAACAACTGAAAGAACTCAATGTTCCCAGCTCAAAAAAGAATACTGGATGGTTCCCATCTTTGAGGTGTTGGAGGGCTGTCTTGTGGAGAGAGAGTAGACCGTTTCCATAAGGTTTATATAAAATGTGATCTTTTTTTAAACCGATGCACAATATTACTTTGGCTTTGGCAGTGGGTGGGTGGGGGAACAATAAAGGCACACACATGTTTGGACTTGTTCTGAGTAGTCCAGAATGGCAAACCTGGGATAAAATGGTACACTTTCTGATAGACAATCAAAACGAACCTTCGAAGAAGTGGAGTTGACCAATATGAGATGGGTTGCCTGGAGAAGTAGTGAGATTCTTATTTGAATGGTATGCAAGAAAATGACATGAACACTTGATTTCAAGCAGATTGAGTAGCTGAACAATGTGGTATACCTAGAAGGCATCCTTTTGATTGAAAAGTAAACAGAACCTTCATGGTTAGCTCAGATTAGAGGGGGATTTGGGAAAGAATTAAGCTCTCATTGCATCCAAGGAAAATTTGAGCACTAAGGCTGCAGGGGGCGGGAGGGGGAGGAAATGAAATAAGCTCCAAGCCATGCCCCCTGTTATGACTCAGCTCTGAACTCTGTTTCTTTTTTTTTCTTTAGTTTGATCACTTTCCCCACAATCTGAGACACCATTGACATTACTAGATTAGCTTGACTTGAGTCACTTGTTCAGTCCTGATTCAATCTACAATGGTCATGGGGGTGGAGTCTCGTGATTCAAATGTAAAATCTCCTTAATGATAGAGACCATCTACACTGTGGGTATAAAAAGCCTCAGAAAATTTGGTAGGGGCAGACAGCTTCAACATGATATACAGAGTCCTGTCCAAACTCAGGGCTCGCCAATTCTGAGTCTTTAGTAATTTCAAGCAGATGATGTTCTCCATGTGGTTGTAAAGAGGCCAGGACTAATTCATATTCAGCTGAAGGCACACACTTGAATTAAAGTGAAGGGTCAACAGAGGTGAGAGCAGGATGAATCAATGGAAAAAGAATAATTGGGCCCCATTGATTGACTCACAGACCCTGATGGGTTGCCAGCTGGAACAAGCATTTTCTAGGACAAAGATACCCCTGGGATGACTTACAAGTTAAAAAAATCTGTGTCCATGCAGGGGTTTTCCCATGCAATTGTTTATTTGGCTGTGCTGGGTCTTCATTGCTTCCTGGCCTTTTCTCTAGTTGAAGCAAGAGGGGGCTACTCTCTAGTTGCAAGGGTTTCTCATTGTGGTGGCTGTTCTTATTGCAGAGCACAGGGTCTAGCATTGGGGGGGGGGGTTCAGTAGCTGCAGCTCCCAGGCTCTAGGTTTCTGGCTTGGTATTTGTGGCACATGGGCTTAGCTGCTCTGTGGCATATGGGATCTTCCCAGACAAGGGATCAAACTCATGTTCCTTGCACTGGTCGGTGTATTCTTTACCACTGAGCCACCATGGAAGCCCACCCCATGCAGTTTAAAAATTTTTAATTTTAAAAACTTTTATATTTACAGAAAGGCTGTATAAATAATAGAGTTCCCATGTATCCTATAGGTCCTCCCACCCAGTTTCCTCTCCCAGTTACTATGATCTATTATCACGACTAATAGAGAAATATTAATGTTTTTAATTTATACTCCACACTATATTTGGATTTCATGAGTTTTTCCCTAATGTAATTTTTCCACTCCAGGATCCCGTGCAAGATATTGGATAAGTTTCCTAGGGTTTCTGGAACTAATCACCACAGATTTAGTGTCTGAAAATGTAAATATATTGTCTGGAGTTCCAGAAGGAAAAGTCCTAAGTGTGCAGGGTACCCTTCCTCCAAAGTCTCTTGGGGAGAATGCTTTATGACTCTTCCAGCTTCTGGTGGCCCCAGGTACTCCTTGGCTTTGTGTGGGCTATATCTTGGAGCAAGATGCTGATCTCTGTGACCATCTTTTTATGACCTTCTTTGTGCATCTTTGGGCCTGTGTGCTTCAAACTCCCCCCTCATTTCTCTTATAAAGACACCCAGTCCTTGAATTTAGGGCTCACACTAAATCCAGGATAATGTCATCTTGAGGTCCTTAACCTAATTACAGCTGTAAAGTCTCATTTCCAATGCAGGTCAGATTCACAGGTACTGACGGCTGACATTTGGACATAGCATTTGAGGGGGATAAAATTCAACCAACTGTGGTACACATTGAGTACACATGTTCCCTTTGGCTTCTTGAGGTTATGAGAGTTTCTCAGAGCTTCTCTGCTTCTAATTGACTTGCCTTTTGAGGACTGAAGATCAATATTCTGTAGACTGCATCTCGATTTGAGTTTGTCTGATATTTTCTAATGGTTAGACTGGTGTTGGACCATGATAGCTGGACCATAAAGAAGGCTGAATGCCGAAGAACTAATGCTTCCAAATTGTGGTGCTGGAGGAGACTCTTGAGAGTCTCTTGGACAGCAAAATCAAATGGGTCAGTTTTAAAGGAAATCAACCCTGAGTATTCATTGGAAGGGATTATGATCAAGCTGGAGCTCCAGTATTTGGCAAACTGATGCAAAGAGTCGACTCATTGGAAAAGACCCTGATCCCAGGAAAAAATTGAAAGCAAAAAGAGAAGGGGGCGACAGAGGATGAAATGGTTGGATGGCATCACCGACTCAATGGACATGAGTTTGGGAAAACTCAGAACGATAGTGAAGGACAGAGAAGCCTGGCGTGCTGCAGTCCATGAGGTCACAAAGCGTTGGACACAACTTTAGCAACTGAACAAGACTGGGGTTAAGAGCTTTGGGGAGGAGCAACACAGAGTTGAATTGCTCTTCTCAACACAACATATCAAGCGTACATGTTCTCAAATTAACTTACCATTGAAGAGGTTAACTGTGACCACCTGGCTAAGGAAGTGTTTACCAGGCTTCTCTGTGGCAAGGTTTCTTTCCTGTTCCCCTGCTTCCATACTGTACCCTTTGTAAGAATATCACTAAGCATCGTTCACCCTTCAGAGGTGGGGGTAACACTTCACTGCTTGAGTGGGGAGCATATACATACATTGTTTGGAATTCTTTTATGGTCCTTCCAATTCTGCATGCATGCTATCATATGAAAGGTGGGTTTCATGGATTCCAGCCTGAGTCCCATGGCCATTCCCCAGTTCCCCTTAGGGAATCTTAAATGCAGAACAAATCATCTGAGGAGAAAATGCTCTGAAGAGTTTTCATTAAGAACAGAAAATGATATAGGACAGATTTATTCACAGCATGGACTGATGTAGTCCACATCTGCTTTGGGGTTTGCAGTAACATACGTATAGATGTTGAAAGTGACATTCAGAAACTGCATAGCAAGTTGACAGAGTAATCTTATATTCATTGAATTGAATAATAAAAATGCCTTGATTATTATTATTTTCCCAGTAATTCACTTATATTGCCCTTTCTACAAGGATTGGTCCAGGACAAAATGGGGCTGAGCAGAAAATGGTCTCCAGCACAGAGTGGACCCCATTGTGTGTGGCCTTATGCAGCCTCTGGTGTTCCAGGCTGCCCTCTTCTCCTTACCCTCCCCGCATTTGCCCCTTGATCCCAGATGTGAGTGAGGCTTGGACACCCCCACAATGGGCAGCTGTCCAGGTCCCATCCCGGAACCTTTTGGCAGCGACCTTCCCTACAGGGCATGCTGTTCTCAATGCCTCTCTCCAAAAGCAAGACAGTCCCTCTGTGGTGCCTCCATGGGCAGCACTCTCTGCTGCTCTGAGCCTGGCTTTGGTCAACTCCTATCTTCAGTCAGCTCTATGGGCAGCGACAGCCAGCCCCACCTAAGAAAGGCCTGCTCTCACCATGCTCTTGGCATCCAGTCCTTTCTATGAGCAAAGCCCTTTCAATTTCTTTCACTCATGGTCAGGCACATGCAGGAAGCAGCAGGAGGGGGGCAGGAGCCTCAAATACTGAAAGGGCTTCAGATGTTGACTCTTACTGCTCTCTCCAAATGCAGTCATTCAGATAGTCATGTGAATAAGAGGAGTCCCTGACCAGGCCATCTCACCAGAGCTGAGTTTAAAATGATAAATACAGAGGGCCACAGGCACATGAAAAGACACCCAATCACTAATTGTTAAGAGAAATGCAAGTCAAAACTACAATAAATGCACCAGTCATATCAGCCATCATTAAAAAGCCTACAAATGGCAAATTCTGGAGCAGGTCTTGAGAAAAGGGAACCTTCTTCCATTGTTTGTGGGGATATAAGTTGGTGCAACTGCTATGGATAATCGAAAAGATATACATACATACTATGCTCATTAAAGTATTAGTTCCTTAGTTGTGCCCAACTCTTTGGAACCCCATGGACTGTAGCTCATCAGGTTCTTCTGTCCGTGGTAGAATTCTCTGGGCAAGAATACTGGAGTGAGTAGCCATTTCGTTTTCCAGGGGATCTTCCAAACCCAGTGATTCAACCTGTATCTCCTGATTTGCAGATGGATTCTTTACTGTCTGAACCTCCTATCTAATAGCAGCACTATTTATAATAGGCAATACATAGAAACAACCTAAATTTACATCAACAGTCTAGTGGATAAAGAAAATGTAGCATACATACATACATATATGTATATATGTATGTATGTAGCATGATATATATATATATGATAGAATACTGCCCAGCCATAAACAAAAACAACTAATGCCACTTGAAGCAACATGGGTCGACCTAGAAATTATCATACTCAGAAAAGTAAGTCAAAAAGAAAATGACAAATACCACACGATATCACTTATATGTGGAATCTAAAATATGACACAAATGAACTTATCTATGAGACAGAAACAGACTCACAGCCATAGAGAACACTGATGGTTGCCAAGGGGGAAGAGGAATAGAGAAGGGATGGATTGGGAGTCTGGGATTAGCAGATGCAAACTATACACACACACACACACATACACACTGAATCACTTTGCTATACATGGGAAACTAACACAACAATGCAAATCAATTATACTTCAATAAAATCAATTTTTAAAAAACTATAAATATTTGCTGTGTTTGTATTGCTATCACACGAAGTACAGAATAACACAGAATCTGCATATTTCAAGAAATCTAGTTTATGTAAAATCATACAAGCACGTTCAAATATTTGATATATCGCTGGTGGTCTAGTGATGAGGATTCAGTGCTTTCAAACATTTGGTATAAATAAAAATGTTTTTTGAAATTATTGACCTGGGCTTTAGTTGGGGAAAAAAAAATCCTGTCCTTATCTTGCAGATAACCTAATACTAGAGTGTATTGTGTTAAAATATATAAAAAAATTAAATGGCAATTTGTATAATCCTATTCTTGCATTATTTTCACTTAATAATATATTAAGAACTTTAAGAAAATGCCATTAGTCAGGTCACATTTGTGTACCCACGCCACCAGCCCCACTGGAGTCACTTTCTCCTTCCCTCCTCTCAAGGAATCCTCCCTAGAAGCCATCTCCACCCAGCCTCTGCTGGGGCTTCTATTCCCAGTGGATCCTCTTCTTTCTCTGTAGCTCATTACACAACCTGGTTCACCACTGTCCCCCTACCTAGGTCACAGTGCAGCACAAGTACGTGTTACAGACTGAACTGTGTGCCCCTAGATTCGTATGTTGGAGCCCTAACCCCTAGTGTGACAGTGTTTGCAGATGGGGACCTTTGCAACTAAGCCAGGTTTAGATGAAGTATTGAGAGTGGTGTTCCCATGATGGGTGGGATTAGGGCCTTTATTAAAAGAAACCAGGGAGATGCTGTCTCTCTTTGCTGTATGAGAACACAGTGAGAGGGTGGTGTCTATAAATCAGGAATAGAGACCTCATCAGAAGCCAATCATGCAGACACCCTAACCGTAGACCTCTAGCCTCCAAAAGTAAGACAAAATAAATTTCTGTTGTTTAAGCTGTGCAGTTTTCAGTACTTTGTTATGGCAGCCCAATCAAGCCAAGTAAGACCTTAGGTACTCAGTACACGTTCCTTGACTGAATAAACAAGCAATATACAAACCTGGAGTGGACAAAATAGTTTCATGTTATTCATTCCTTGCAAGGATCCTCTCTGCTTCAACTCCCTTTGATTTTCTAGGGAAAATGTTAGTCGCTCAGCCATCTCTGACTCTTTACGACCCCATGGACTATAGCCTCTGTCCATGGGATTTCCAAAGCCATAATACTGGAGTGGGTCACTATTTCCTCCTCCAGGGGATCTTCCTGACCCAGGGATTAAACGCAGGTCTCCTGAGTTACAGGCAGATTCTTTACCATCCGAGTCACCAGGGAAGCCCCAAAGCACACATCTGATGAAGGTAGGATTTGATTTCATGTGTGTAGAGCACAGGGAAAAGGCAGCATATTCCCTCAGCGTTAACCACTTGGACACCCTGTCCTCATTGATTTCTAGAGTGTTTCACAAAGCTGAGACTTTTTCAGGCCAGAGATACAAAATCAATCTGGGTCCTTAGGGTCTGGTAAAGTGGAAGAAAGAGAAGTCATTCGGTCGTGTCTGACTCTTTGTGACCCCACGGACTGACTGTAGCCTACCAGGCTCCTCCGTCCATGGGCTTTTCCAGGCAAGAATACTGGAGTGGGTTGCCATTTCTTTCTCCAGGCGATCTTCCCAACAGAGGGATTGAACCCATGTCTCCTGCATTGCAGACAGATGCTTTACCATCTGAGCCACCAGGGAAGTCTAAGGTCTGGTAAAGGCACCTCGAATCACTTGGTGGTGGGCTCGTCCAGTCCTGAGCTCATCCAGATTCTGAGTCCCTATTTGGATTTAGTGCAAGGGACGCTGTGATTGATTAGCAATGCCTTTTCTGACGGGGGGGTGGGTTAAGTGGAGGCATCCAGGCCAATCCTGACCCAGAAGCTGCTGCTTAGGGTGCAATTAGGCACAGGCACTAAAAAGCAGAGATGTTACTTTGCCAGCAAAGGTCCATCTAGTCAAGGCTATGGTTTTTCCAGTAGTCATGTATGGATGTGAGAGTTGGATGGTGAAGAAAGCTGAGTGCTGACGAAATGAAGCTTTTGAACTATGATGTTGGAGAAGACACTTGAGAGTCCCTTGGACTGCAAGGAGATCCAACCAGTCAATCCTAAAGAAAATCAGTCCTAAATATTCCTTGGAAGAACTGATGCTGAAGCTGAAACTCCAATTCTTTGGCCACCTGATGCTAATAACTAACTCACTGGAAAAGACCCTGATGCTGGGAAAGATTTAAGGCAGGAGGAGAAGGGGATGACAGAGGATGAGATGGTTGGGTGGCATCACCAACTCAATAGACATGAGTCTGAGTAAGCTCTAGGAGTTGGTGATGGACAGGGAAGCTTGTCTTGCTGCAGTCCATGGCGTCGCAAATGGTTGGACATGGCTGAGTGACTGCAATGATCTGATTGAGGCACAGGCAGCTGGTACCAGCACAGGCACCTCCTCTCTAAGCAGTGTATTATTGCAGTCCCACCCTCAATGGCCTCCCAGGTTCTGCATGTGCAAGAAGAAGAAGAAGGACCATGGTGGGTGGAGGAGATGGTAAGAGTCTGCTGCTCAGATGACCAAGGAGTCCCCTCGGTCAGTAAAGCTCTTGAGCTCAAAACAGTCTATACAGGTACAGCATGGCATGCATGCTAGTGCGTCTGACAGAAGGTGAATTCCGTTCCATAAATACTCATTTAACACCTTTCACAATATGTGCACAATATGTACGAAGTTGGTTCAGTCATGTCCAACTCTTGGCGACCCCAGGGACTGTAGCCTGCCAGGCACCTCTGTCCATGGGATTCTCCAGGCAAGACTACTGGAGTGGGTTGCCATGCCCTCCTCCAGGGGGATTTTCCCAAGCCAGGGATCAAACTTGTGTATCCTTAAGTCTCCTGCATTGGTAGGTGGGTACTTTACCACTAGTGCCACCTGGAAAACTCCCGCTTTTCACAGGCCCAGCATTGTGCTGAGCACCATGAGGACATAGAAATATCTGAGTCCTGTCTCTCAGGGGCCAATAGTCCTCTCGGGAATGTAACTGGCCAGGTGATGTGTGTACACGTGGTCCAGGAAAGGAAGTTGGGGGAGGTGGCGCCCAGATACTAAGAGACAGCTGTGATGTCCAGTCAGGAGGGCCTCCTGTGACAGCTCAAGGGAAGTCGGGGCTGCAGGGAGCAGGAAATAGCCTTGCCTTGGGGCATGGGAGTCAGGCCACTGACTCTGTTGTGCTGAGCTAAGGGCAAGGACGTGGGCCCTTCAGAAAGTACCGAGGGCCAGCCCGTGGGGGTCACAAGGAGTAAGACCAGTGCCTAGTAGAGCCTAGGTCCTTGACAGAGCATGGTAACTACTAACCAGCTGGGCCTCTACCTCATGCCCCAGCTGGGGAGCCTTATCCAACAGAGGTGGGTGAGGGGTCAGGTGCCCCATGGCCAATGGGGGGCAGAAGCATCCTGCAGGCCCCAGCAGCCAAAGTTGCTAAGGAAATGAGGACAGAGTGCAAGGAGCATAGGGCAGGACATGCTGGGTGACAAGAACTCCCAAAACAAAGGCTCAGAGGCACAGAAAAGACAGCAGATGCCTGACCTGCTGGAGCAGAGGGATGGGGATGGGGTGAAGAGGCAAACAGAGGGTGTAGGGCAAGTCAGACAACTGAGCTCTTAGCAGCTTAGTGGAGAGACCACACACTATAGCTGGTGGAACTGGATGGCTGGGGATCAAGTCCTGACTTCCTCTTCCCAGCTGTGCCACTTTAGGCAACTTACTTAACCTCTTTGAACTCTGGTCCTTCAACTAGGGATGACAACAGCACTTGCCTCACACGGTTGTGGTAAGGACTGAGTTACAAACTATGAATCACTGAGAACAGTGTACTGACACGTAGTGTTCAGTAAACATCTACAAAGGTGATAGTTATGTAGAGTAAAGCAGTCGGAACATGAACCAATATTTTCCAGATTGTTTCCCATGGGATCCTCAACTAAAAGATGCGTCCATCCAAAAGATTCTTACAGCCAATTTTGGAAAACGTCTCCTGTTATATCCACATCAAGCTCTGACAAGTCCACAGTGAGAAAAACAAACAAAACCAAAAAATCCTAACTTTATTTAGCCCAGTGTTTCCCAAACCTAGAGGATTATGGAAACCTCTGCATACCTTGGAGGACAGTGCTACACAAGCCACCAGTATGGAAAGTGCTGTGGAGGTGGGCAGTAGGGGAGTCTATGAAAGTGGTGGAAAGCATCTCCAGGAAAAGCCATGTGGCAGGGGTTGAGCCACAGCGAGATTCCTGTGCCCAGAGAGGAGAAGGGAATAAGGCCAGTGAATTGCCAGAGCTGAGAGCCCCAGAGAAGAAGGGGTGGGCAAACAGGGTTGACCCAGGGCAGGGCAGACAGAGAAGAGAGAAGATACAGAGGCGATTCTGAACATTACATTTGAGGAGGGAGGAAATGCAAGAGCAAAAAGGAGGTGAGGGCTGAGGGCCACCCCTCATTCCACCCAGCCCCTGGTCACCCTTCCTGATTTGTGCCTGAGGTGGTATAAGCCCTGTGGCTTCCCACAGGATAGGGGGGTCTGGAGAGAGAAGGGTGGCAGCAGCTGCTTACTGGGAGAGAATAACAACTGGAAGACACAGAGACGTTCTATCCCTGCTATACAAAGACTATGTGATTAGAGAATTGACAACAGTTGTCCAGGGCCTCTAGGCTGAACTTCGGGCTGGTGATGAAAAGAAGCAGAAGCTATACTCTGCACTCCAGGAATGGGCTCTGCTGACCATTAAAGGCTGAGCGACTTCAGGGAAGTTGCTCCATGTCTCTGGTCCAACCTTCTTCTAAGTTTGGTCCTCAAGCCCCACTTCCTTTGTTCTTGGTTACATCAGCCACAGCCATAACATTTCTCCACCCTTGCTCTGGTACCAAAGGCCTTCCCCACCCCATGTACTCAAGTTTCTGCACCCTATCACTGTCATCACCCCACCCGTGGCCTCCTGGCCCAGTCACTCACCCCTGGAAGGCCTGCTGGCAGCATTGGTACACCTCAAAGCTGTTGCTGCTGAGGGTCTTGTTCAGGAGGGGCACAAAGTCCACTGCAGGTCCCCTGGGCATGTAGAGGATGCCTGTGCAGAGAAAGCAGCTAGTGGGCAGGGTCCAGCCCCTTACTATCCCCCTCAACCCTACCCAACGATTGCCAGAGAGGCCAAGGCCCCAGTGCCTAGCCCTGGACTGAGCCCACCAGGCCTGTACTCACTGGTCACACAGGCGTTCACCAGGGACACACAGGCCCCCGTGCAGTGCGCCTGGAGCACGATCTTGGAGAATTTGCCCATCCACTGGGGAGACATGGAGGCTTCAGGAGGACAGGAGGGCTCAGGTCCAGGACTCCACAGGCCCCTCTGGCTTTGTCTGCTTACCAGCCTTCCTCTTCTGGGGGCCATAGGAACAGACGCTGCCCTCCTGATGCTTGTTGAATCAGAGAGTCCTCATTGGCCTGACTAGATAGCAGTCCACACTTCCCCACGTGTCATCAGTGGCAGGTGTAGGGAAAGAACATTGAGTTTGGAGTCAGGCAGACCCAGGATTAAACACAGGTTCATCCATTTATTAGGATTGCCTGGTGGCTCATATGGTAAAGAAAGCTCCTGTCTGCAATGCAAGAGACCTAGGTTGTATCCCTGGGTTGGGAAGATCCCCTGGAGAAGGGAATGACAACCCACTCCAGTATTCTTGCCAGGATAATTCCACGGACAGAGAATCCTGATGGGTTGCAGTCCATGGGGTTGCAAAGAGTCAGATACGACTGCACGACTAACACAGTGACAGTTAACAGCCACTTTATAGCTGAGTGACTCGGGTCACATTTCACTTTTGCACAGCTCAGTTAGCTTTTCAATAAAACAGCATGGTTGCACCACTAGGCAGGGGACTGTGAAGGGTGAAACGTTTTTGTTTTTTTTTTTTTTGTAAAAAGCTAATAGTTCTATAGAGACTTCCTCCCCAGGCCCCACAGGGCCTATCTGTCCACTGTGGGTATGGGAACTGGCAGGTCAAAGCTTCGGCCGGGCAGCCAATGCCATGCCTCTGGACCCCTCCTAGGGCCCTGGGCCAGCCAAGCAGCAGAGTAATCATGAAATTCCAGGGTTGGGAGGGAGTTCCATGACCTCCTTGTTCAGGCTCTGCCTTAGACCAAGAGGAGAACTGAGGCATACAGATCTCTTGGAAGTTGTAGGTATCTGAGAGCCAGAACTGGAGACCAACCCCTGCTGCAATCCCTGCCCTTTATAGGAGGCTGGGGAGGCCCCACTAGGACTCACTCAGGCCTCTCAGCATGATCCCAATGGAGCTGAAGTTGGTGAATCCGCAGAGGGCTTAAGTTCAGATTTTATTTTATTCTTATTTAATTTTTAACTTTTTGGCCAGGCCACACAGCTTGTGTAATCTTAGATCCCCAAACAGGGATTGAACCCATGTCCCTGCATTGGAAGCATGGAGTCTTTAACTGCTGCATCATCAAGGAAGTCCCTAGAGTAGGTATGTAAGCAACACAACTCTCTTTCCCTTTTGCTGTGAACACTTGTGTAATTTCCTAGAAGTACTAATATCCAACATGGGATAATTTGGGTAGAATAAAAAGGCTTAGACCCATACCTTGCACCACAAAAAACTAATTCTAGATCAATTAAAGCAGATACATATTAACACTTTAAACATTAAATATTAGAAAATATAGGATAATATTAGTATTGTTACAGAATAGCATTTTGCTCTCATCCTGGAGAGGAGCAAACTGAGGCTCTTATAAGTGACTGAAGAAGTTCACACAGCAAAAAGGCAGTTGTGTCACAATTTGAACTCAGTTTTGTCTGACTCCCAAGATCACATCATTTTAACTACTTCATCATACTGTTTCAGGAACTTAACCTTTACCAGGAGGTAAGTTTCTAAATTTAGAAATAATGTAAGAAATGCAGAGGTTTGGTATAAATTTGTAGTTTTAGAAAAAAATTCTGAATATGGAATGAAGAGAAACAAAAATAAAAATAACCAGGAAAAAATATATGTAGAAAATGTGGAACTTCCTGGTGGTTCAGTGGCTAAGACTCCATACTTCCAATGCAAACAGTCCAAATTTGATTCCTAACTGGGGGGCTAAAATCCTACATGATGCATGGTGTGGCCAAAATGTTTTAAAAAGAAAATGAAAAAGAGTCAATATCTTTATAACATACAGAGTTTTATACATTGATTGAAAACATTAAGGTACTTGCATTCTGCTTACTCACCTACAATCACCCTCCAGACAGCAGCCCAACTACTGCTAAAATGTCAGAAGTCAAATTTTCAGTGACTTCAAACTGTTCTTTGGCCTGGGCCACTCTGTTACGATTAACACCTGTTCTAAGTGGACTTCTCTCACTTCTCCAAACCAGTGCTTTGGACAACCTCAGAGCCTTTGAATATACCTCTTTCTTTGCCTGGAATGCTAGTACCCATTTCTTCTGGCCTCTGCCCCTCCCTCCAAGTCTTGGTCTAAATATCCATCTCACTGAAGTCTTTTTTTGTCCGCAATGCATAGCACGTGGAATCTTAGTTCCCTGTCGTTGGAAAGAACCTGAGCCCCCTTCAGTGGAATCGGAGAGTCTTAACCACTGACTAGGGAGGCCTCCCCTGTCCAGTCAGTCCTATCTAGTCAAGGATAGACCCCATCCCTGATTCTCTTTATTGTTTCCATCATAGAATTTACTGCAGATTGTGGTTTAAAATTTTGTATTCCTTTGTTTTCTTGTGTCTTTCACTAGATGTAAGTTTCATGTCACCAGGGACCATGTCTGTCTAATTCCCCATTTTATCTCTGGTACACAGAAGAAGGCCTGGCAACTCAGAGGTCTCAACAAATACTTGCTGAAGTAATGAATTTCATTGAAAAATATCCTGAAGGCATATGAGTATGTGTGTGCTCAGTCACTTTAGTCATGTCTGAGTCTGAGACTCCATGGATCATAGGCTGTCAGGCTTCTCTGTCCCTGGGATTTCTCAGGCAAGAATACTGAAGAGGATTGCCATTTCCTCCTCCAGGTGGTCTTTCCAATCCAAGGATCAAACCTGTGTCTCCTGAATTCCAGGTGGATTATTTACTGCTGAACCACCAAGGAAGCCCAAAGGTACATACTGCCGCTGCCTCTAGAGAAGACAGTGATACTGGAGCTAAAATTAGGAGTGCGGGGAAATCTGAGCTTTTTACTCCATACAAACCTTAACAAAAACTAAAGAGTACATTTCTTTATCACTAAAAAATAATTTCAAAGACACAAAAAATATTTTATATTAAAAGCTCCTAGTAACCCAGGAAACACACGTTAAAACAATGAGCTATTATTATTTGCCCATTAAAGTAGCAATACTTATTCTTGTTTTTAAAAGGCTGCTCTGCCTGTTCAGGTGTAGTTAAATCAATGCTCACAGGCAGAGCTGGGGTGGTTTCAGTTGTTATAACTCTTTGCAAAAGTTACTGGCAGCACACACACAAGGATTCATGCCATACAATTCAGTCATCCCACATCTTGAAAATCTCCTGTGGAAACCGTCTTCTTAGAGGGAAACTTTCAGTGTAAAACCAACTCATTTCAGCACTGAGTATAAGAGCCAAATGGTAGAATTAGATATTATATTATTATGTTTACATTTATTATCGTATAATTAGATATAATTGACTATATATTATAATAGGTGTCATTTGGGGATGATGATATAATGAATACTTTTTTGATTCTTAAACATGTTACATTGGCTGTTATTCTTTTCAAAAGTGTCACTTTAGAAAGCTTTTACAGGTGTTTTTTTTTAAGTCTTAACTGCACAAACCAACCCCTGAGCTGAATTCCATATATTGGAGATTAATGTGGTGAGATCTTTCTGTTTTACTCTCTTAGCTCCTCATTGGAGTTTCACACCCATTCCTTTTGGGGTAGTGGTGGCAGATATGACACTAGTTTTCCAACAGAAGAGGCAAGGTGCAGTAGCTTGCCCAAGGCCATAGGATGGTAGCCTGTCTACATAAGGAGTTCAGATATCTTCAAGAGAGAGAGAGAAGTGAAATGAACTGAGAGTTGCTCACTCATGTCCGAGACTTTGTGACCTCATGGACTATTCTAGTATTCTCCAGGCCATAATACTAGAGTGGGTAGCCTTTCCCTTCTCCAGGGGATCTTCCCAACCCTTCTGCACTGCAGGCAGATTCTTTACCAACTGAGCCATCAGGGAAGCCAAGAGATAGAGAGACTTTGAGAAAGATGACAGTGAAGCCTGAAGCTGTCTTGTTTCCCATGGCAATGAGATGTGGGAGGTTGAGCACCACCTCTGTGTGTCTCATCCAGGCCTGTACAGGGACAGCTGCATCATGCCCTGACCCAGTTAGGGGACGGGAACACTCACAGAGATTCACTGCTTTTTGGAGCCAACCTATTCCTCACTGCCTGCAAGGCAGCGCTGCTTGTATTCAGAGAGCCCCTGATAGGCCACAAACTCCTTCAGAAACAGCTTCATCCCCAGCAGCTCTGTCACCACCGAGCAGTCCTCCAAGGCCATGCCCATCAGGGAAGTCACTGGCCGCAGGATGTAGGAGCAGATGAGCTGAGGCACAAAGCAAGATGAGCCGCTGGGACTTGGGTTGATCTGGGCTCTGTGGGCGTCCACCCACAGTCGCCACTGGCCTGAACCACCCCCTCCACAGGTCGAGAGGGACTGTACCTGGAAGCTGTACCCCTGGATTTCCACCATGTTTCCCGGCCAGGAGAGGACATCGCTGATGAAGTCCAGCACGGCCAGAAAGGCAATCAAGTTGGCCATGATGTTGGTCACGACCTTCATGAACAAGGCAGCCCCACTGGTAGCTGCTTCTAAGAGGTTTTGAACATCTCTGTCAATGGGACAAAGAGATATCATTATAGGCCTTTCTCCACAGGTTCAGGGCTCCCTGTCCTTCAGGCTCAAACTTGGATACAGCATGTCAGAGCCAGGGGTCCATGTTTACCCTCAAGACCAGAAAGCCGCTTGTCCAAGCACTAGGGTAAGGCCCATATGTCTAGTGCAGACATCATCTAAGACAAACCAGGAGCTGCATGCAACTTAACAAGCACTTGGAAGAAGGCAGATCTGAATAGAGATGTGTTGCCAATATACACACCAACTTTCAGAGCTTTAGTACAAGATAATATGAAATAGCTGTCAAATTAAAAAAAACACCTTTGTTTATTCAGCTGTACCAAGTCTTAGTTGTGACACACAGGATCTTTATTGCAGCATTTGTGATCTTTAGTTGAATCATGAGTGGCCTATTTCCCTCCATCCATGCATGCTCAGTCACTCAGTCATTTCCAACTCTTTGTCACTGTAACCAATCAGGCTCCTCTGATGGTCCAAGGAATTCTCCAGTCAAGAATACTATAGTGGGCTACTATTTCCTTCTTCAGGGGATCTTCACCGCCTAGGGATAGAACCCATGTCTTCTGCATTGCCAGGCAGATTCTTTACCACTAAGCCACCTGGGAAGCCCCTAGCTTCCTGACCAGGGATCAAACCCACACCCCCTGCATTGAGAGCATGGAATCTTAACCACGGGACCACCCTGAAATAGTAATAATTTCATATCAAATACACACTAAAATGACAAATTTTGGATATATTGAGTCAAAACACCTTACTAAAATCATCTTATTGAAAAATCATCGTTTTACTTTTTAAAGGTGATCACTAGGAACTGTTAATTATACATGACAGCAGGACCTAGGGCAATGCTGCCCCAGACATTTGAAGCTATGGGGTTGGGCCCCCCCCATTGTATCCACAAGTACACATGTCCAAAGTGTTGTCTTTCAATATATATATATTTTAGGATTAAATGTTACACAAAGTTTGCTAAGACTGTGATGAAGAGATACTAGGAGGTGAGTTAAGTCAAGGACAGCACTCACTATGTCAATGTGATTGATGCTTGGGTCATGTAGAGAGATAGGGTGGTTTTCATGCCCTCCTCAGCACACCCACACACACCCACACACACACACACACACACACACACACACACACACACACACACACACCAGGCACATCCCACTGGTCAGAGACAGGACAATAAGATTAGACACCTGGATTCTGCATTTTCTCAAGGTAATCCATAGGTAGGGCAGTGGCTGAGAGGGTAGATGAGTTAGGCTTTGTGAAAGACAGTGAAGGGCAGAGAATATAGGACCTGTTTTGGCCCTGACTCTGCTCCTGTCCCTGCCCACCCCCGACTTCCTTCTGTGCAGGCCCTCTTGCTGTGCTCACCCGTAGGTCAGTTTCATGCCTTCCTCACATCTGAACTTGGACTCCTCCACCTCTGGGTAAACCAGCATGGAGAGGACTAAAGCACAAGGAGCAGCCATCACAGAGGCTGAAAGTAAGGAGGCAGCATCGATCTGCCAGAGGGAGCACAGACAGGGTTATAGAGAGATGTCAGAGGAAACATGGAGCCCAGAAAGTGCTCCCCCGGGGAAGCAGTGGAACACGGGACTCCAACCCACTGGTGTGTCATCGTCATCGGTCCTGCTGTCATTGATACTGACAATATTAATACATTTTTTGTGTAGAGGGTGACAGTCTGCATGCACAGAGCCTTATAGGCAGGACTTCGGGAAGTTAGGCAGGGCGAATATTGTTATCCCACTTGACAGACAGGAAAATTGAGGCCCTCAAAGCGTTAAATATGACTTTACCATAATGAAGGAGGAGAAGGAATTAGACCTATTGTGTCTTTTGGAACCAAGTTCAAGGTTCTTCCTTCTCTTCTAGGCTGTTTCTCTTTGACCACTGATCTGAGGGCTGCTTCATTATTGGCTGAGGGATTTGTGATGATTTCAGGTAAAGCACACAGAGCCCAAGGGTTGGAGTTTATCCAAGATGTGAGCTAATATGACCTCAGAGTAAAGGGATGTCTTCCCTCTGTACGACCCCTCCTGTCACTTACTGTGACAGGTAACTCACCACTTCAAAGCAACTCAGTATCTTCACTCCTGTGGTCAGAGAACTGTTTCTAAGGAAATGTCCTCCTACAACAGCCACCGTTTTGGCCTCAGTTCTTCTCTCCTGGAGCCAGGCTATAGAAGCACTTTGCAGCAAGATGATGGAGCAACTAGAGCCCCTGGGAGTATTCCTTCCTGAATTGTATCCTTACTGTGGTCTCAAACCCTTTGCTTCCTTCTTCTCTTCACAGAGATGGGATACGTTTTCACCGCTGTGTTATTTACCAAGTGGGAAAGTTAGAACCAACCCAAACATATAACAAGGGATTCCCAGGTGGTTCGTTGGCAAAAAATTTACCTGCCAATGAAAGAGACACAGGAAGCTTGATCCCTGGGTTGGGAAGATACCTTGGATCTTCAACCCAGGAAATGGCAACCCACGCCAGTATTCTTGCCTGATAAATCTCATGGACCACGGAGCCTGAAGGGCCACAGTCCGGGGGGTCATGAAAAATAAGAACAGGACTGAGCACTGAGCATGCAAACATGTAACAATGAGGGAATAGCTAAGCATTGTCAAGCTTCCATTGAAAGCAATGGTAACTAAGGCTTCCCAATGTCATGGAGAAACGCCCACAAATTTGCATATAGAGCAAAACCACAATGATGTGGGTGAAAACATATTCCACAACTCTGCACAAAAAGATTGGAAAGAAATACACCAATATGCCAACCAATTATCTATCTCTGGCTAGTAGGACCAAAACAATTGTCTTGTTTTCCAGCTTTTTTGCATATTTCCTAAATGTCCACAATGATATAGCATGCTTTTATAGACAGAAAGATAAAATAGACTTTTCCTAAAATTTATAATAAATTAAATGCAGTTTTTTATATTTTAAATAAAATGGAACAAAAAGACAGGAGGCAAGTTTAAGCTACAGTTGAGTTGAGAGGGGGAACTCAGGCTTTTTCCAGAGGTGGAGCAGGGGATTCAGATGTCTCTTCATGTTGTTAGAGGAAATTTATTGGTTCCATTTGAGTCACTTCCAGGGAATCAGTCCTTGTCTCGAGGTGAGGGAGAACTCGATGCCCTATTGACTTGAAGCAGGAAACTCGGGGTTCCTCCAAGTTAGAAATAGGTGAGACAGATCTTCAGGTGAGGTGCGAGGGGAAATCAGCATGTGTCAGGAATTAAAGCAGGGGAATCGGCCCTCATCTCGAGATGAGGTGGGGAACATGGGGCTCATTTTTAATTATGTCTGGAAACTCTGGGTTTCAGAGGCATGGGACTCTGCTTTCCTCTTGAATGTTAAATGAGGTGTCTGAGCTCCTGTCATGTTGAGGCTGGAAACTCAGGCTTTTTATAGAGGTGCATCAAGGCAGCCAGACATCCCTTCTTGTTGTGTGGGGAAACTCGAGATTCCATTCCAGTTGCGGCAAGGCAATTCGGCCATATGTGCAGTTGAGGGGACAGTTGGTGACCTTTCAAATTGTGGCAGGAACTGTGCGTTTCCACTCAAGTTTTAACAGATGAGACAGGCTTCCTCTGGAGGCCCAAGGGGAAAGTCAGGATTCCACTCGAGTCCACCCAGTGGAAATGGCCCTTATCTCAAAATGAGGTGGGGAACACGGAGCACTTTTCAAATTGCAGAGGGAAAATTGGGGTTCTTCTTGAGTTGTGATGGGAATCTCGGTGAACCTCTGAAGTTGCATGAAGGGAGGAAAGGTTTTCTTTCTAGTTGTGAGGGGGAACACAGGATTACTCTTGAGGCAATGCCTGGGAAATGGACCTCATCTTGAGTTGAGGGGGAAATCTTGTAGTTTTCTCGAGTTGTGGCTGGAAGCTTGATGTTCCTCTTGAGTTCAGATAGGGACCTTGGGGAATCTCTCGAGTTTCCTCAGGGACATCAGGCTTCCTCTTGAGCTTCCAGGGGCACCTCAGGATTCCACAGGAGACACTGCAGGTGGAATGGATACTCATCTAGAGTTGAGGTAGGAACCTCAAGCTTCCTCTCGAGTTGTGAGTGGTATATCAGGGATCCTAAGGAGCGGCATAAAGGGACTTAAAATTCTGTTGGATTTCTGAGAGGAAACTCAGCATTTCTCTCAGTCACTTCAAGGTAACTAGGCTTCATCTCACGATGAGGATCAAATCTCGTGGTTTTTCATGAGTTGCAGTGGGAAGCTTGGGATTCTTCTCCAGGTTTGACAGGGACCTCAGAGAACCTCTCCTGTTGCCTCTGGGAAGTTAGACCACCTTTGGAATTGCCATGGGCAGCTCAGGAATCATCTCAAGTCGCTGCAGAGGAAAAGGGCCTCATCTTGAGTTGAGGTGGGAAACTCGGTATCCTCTCCTTTTGCGACAGATTCCTTGGGGTTCCTTTGAATTTAAGCTGAGGCATATACTTCATTTCCTGTTGGAGCATAGAATTCAGCATTCCTCTTGAGTTGTAAAAGGAATTTCAGTCCTCCTGTCTAGTTAAGGCGGGGAGCTCAGGCTTTCCCCAGATGTGCAACAGGGGATTTAGACCCCTCTTCCTGTTGTTAGAGGAAATTAATGGTTTCATTCTAGTTGATCCATGGGAATCAGGCCTTTCTCACATTAAGGGAGAGATCTTTGCACTTTTGATTTGTGACAGGTACCTCAGGTTTGCTCTGGATTTGCATTAGGTGAGACAGACCTCCTCTTGAGGTAGAAGGAAAAATCAGCATGTGTCAGGAGTCAAAGCAGGGGAATCGGCCCTCCTCTGCAGATGAGGTGGGGATCACAGGGCTCCTCATGAATTGCCTCTGGAAACTAGGGCTTCCAAACGAGATGGGTCTGCTATCTCAGGGAACCTCTGGAGCTGCCTAAAGGGAGTCAAGCCTCATTTCAAGTGCGAGAGGGAACTTAGGATTGCTCTCGAGGGGCTGCCCCTGAATAGGGCCCCATCTCACCTTGAGGGGAAGTCTCCTGGATTTTCTCCAGTTGTGGAGGGAAGCTCGGGGTTCTTCTCAGTTTGTGATGTGCATCTCTAGGAACACCTGGATTTGCATGAAAAGAGTCAAGCCTCCATTAAAGCTGGGAGCAGAAACTGGGGGTTGTTCTCAAAGCTATGCAAGGGAAAAGGGCCTCATCTCACGTTGAGCATGGAATCTTGTGGTTTATATCAAGTTGTGGTGGGAATCTTGGGGTTCTACTCGAGTTGCGATGAGTACCTCAGCACATTTCTCTTGTTATTTCAGGGATGCCATGCCTCATTTTGAGCTTTGAAGGGAACCATGGGATTCCTTATGAGTTGCTGCAGGGGAGTAGGGCCTCATCTAGAGTTGAGGTGGGAAACTCAGGATTCCTCTTGAGTTGCAATGAAATTTCAAGGAACCTCTGGAGTATCATGAAGGGCGTCAAGCTTCCATTTGTGTTTCGAGCGGGAACTGGGCATTTCCCTCAAGTCAGTGCAAGTAAATTGGGCTTCATCTTGCAATGACGATCGAATCTCCCAATCAGGAGAAGAAACTGGGGATTGCTCTCTAAGCCCTGCAAGGAAAAAGGGCCTCACTCATGTTGAACATGGAAGCGCAAGGTTTACCTCAAGGTTTGCAGAGAAGCTTGGGGTTCCCCTTGAGTTCCAACAGGAATCTCAGGGAACCTCTCTTGTTGCTTCTGTGAAATCATGCCTTTGTTCGAGTTACCAGGGGCAGCTCAGGATTCCTCTCAATTCGCTGCATGGGAAAAGGGCCTCTTCCCAGTTGAGGAGGAAATTCAGTATTCCTCTCCTGTTGTGACAGATTCCTCAGGGTTCCTTCGAGTTTCAGCTGGGGCTTATACCTAGTTTCGTGTTGAGGCATGGAGCTCAACATTCCTCTTGAGTTGTAAAAGGAGTGTTAATCCTCCTGTCGCGTTTAGGCGGGGAACTCAGGCTTTATGCAGAGATGCAACAGGGTATTAGACCTCTCTTTGTGTTGTTAAAGGAAACAGGTGGTTCTATTCGAGTTGATCCCAGGGAATCCTGACTTTCTCGAGTTGAGGGAGAGATTGTTGCACTTTTCACTTGCGACAGTAACCCTGGGTTAGTTCTGGATTTAGGTAAGTAAGACAGGCCTCCTCTTGAGGTGTGAGGGAAAATCCGCATGTGTCAGGAGTCAAAGCAGGGGAATTGGCCCTCATCTAGAAATGAGGTAGGGAAAACTGGGCTCCTCTTGAATTGTATCTGGAAACTAGGGGTTCCAATCAAGATGGGTTGACTAGCTCAGGGAACCTCTGGAGCTGCCTAAAGGGAGACAAGCCACCTTTCACGTGTGGAACGGAACTCAGGATTGCTCTGGAGGCACTACCCATGAATAGGGCCACATCTCTCATTGAGGGGAAGTCTCATGCATTTTCTTGAGTTGTGGTGGGAGGCTCGGAGTTTTTCTCAGTATCTCAGAGATACTTCTCATGAGTATCTCTGGGAGCACCTGGATTTGTAAGAAATCAGTCAAGCCTCCATTCAAGTCACACGGAGAAAGTGAATATTGCTTTCTAAGACCTGCAAGGGCAAAGGGCCTCATCTCGTGTTGAGCGTGGAATCTCATGGTTTATCTCAAGTTGTGGTGAGAAGATTTAGTTCTGCTCAGATTATGATCAGTACCTAAGCAAACCTCTCTTTACTGCAAGGAGGTCATGTTTCCTTTAGAACTGTGAAGGGCACTTTGGGATTCCTCATTCGTGGCTGCAGGGGAATGGGGCCTCATCTAGAGTTGAGGCGAGAAACTTAGGGTTCCTATCAAGTTGAGATGAGTATCTCGGGGAACCTGTGGAGTGGCATAAAGGGAGTCAAGCTTCCATTTGACTTTTGAGAGGGAACTCAGCATTTCTCTCAAGTCACTGCAAGAGAAGCGGGCTTTATCTCGTGTTGAGGATCAAATCTCATGGCATTTCATGAGTTGCAGTGGGAAGCTTGAGTTTCCACTCTAGTTCTGACAGGGACCTCAAGGAACCTCTCTTGTTGCCTCTGGGAAGTCAGGGGTCCTTTCCAGTTGCCAGGGGCAGCTCTGGATTTTGATTGAGTCAATGCAGGGGAATAGGGACTCATCCCAAGTTGACATGAGAATCTCAGTATTCCTCTCAGGGCATGACAGATACCTCGGTGTTCCTTCGAGTTTCAGCTGAGGAGTATATCTCATTTCATGTTGAGGCAAGGAACTCTGCTTTCCTCTCAAGATTTAAATAAAGTGTCTGTGTTCCTTTCGTGTTGAGGCAGGAACCTTGAGCTTCTTGTAGTAGTGCTTTAGGGCACCCAGACATCGCTTCATGTTGTGAGGTGATACTCAGGATTGCATTTGAGTTGCTGTAAGGGAATTAGGCCTTATATGCAGTTGAGAGGGAACTCGGTGACCATTCAACTTGTAGCAGGAACTGTGAGTTTCATCTTGAGTTTCAATTGATGAGACAGGCTTCCTCTTGAGGCGCAACGGGAGAGTAGGGAATCCTCTCAAGTCAAAGCACAAGAAATGGCCCTCATCTCTAGATGAGGTGGGGAAAACGGAGCTCTTCTTGGATTGCACCTCAAGAGAAGTGGGCTTCATCTCGCATTGAGGATCAAATCTCCTGGTATTTCATGAGTTGCATCTTGAAGCTTTGGGTTCCACTCGAGTTCCAACGGGGAACTCAGGGAACCTCTCTTGTTGACTCAGGGATGTTAGGCCTCCATTCAAATTCCCAGGGGCAGCTAGGGATTCCTCTCAAGTTGCTGCAGGGGAATAGGGCCTCATCCCGATTTGATGTGGGAAATTCGGCATTGCTCTCCAGTTGAGACAGATACCTCGGGGTCCCTTTGAATTTCAGCCTTGGAGTATAAAGTGTTTCGTGTTGAGGCTTGGAACACTGCTTTTCTTTGAGTTTTAAATGAGGTATGTGTCCTCCTGTCGTGTTGAGACAGGAAACCTCACGCTTTTTCTAGTGTTGCACAGGGCATTCTGGCATCCCTTTGTGGTGTGAGGGAAGCTTGGGATTCCATTTGAGTCGCTGCAAGAGAATTATGTGGTATGTCCAGTTGAGGGGGCAGTCGCTGACCTTTCAACATATGGCAGGAACTGCACATTTCCAGTCTATGATACAGGCCTCCTCTTGAGGTACCAGGGGAAAGGAGGGGTTCCTGTAGAGTCGAAGCAGGGGAAATGGCCCTCATCTCGAGATGAGTTGTGGAACATGGAGCTCTTCTCAGGTGGCTGTGGGAAAATTAGGGTTCCTCCCCTAGATGGGTATCTTTGGGAGACTTTGAAGTTGCATAAGGCCAGGAATGGTTTCCTTTCATGTTATGAGGGGGACCGTGGGATTGCTCCCAAGGCACTTCCTGTGAAATGGCCTCTTATCATGTTGAGGGGGAGATTTCCTGGTTTTCTCGAGTTGCAAATGGATGCTTGTGGTTCCTCTTGACTTGAGATTGGGACCTCAGTTAATCTCTTGAGATGTATTAGGGACTTCAGGCTTCCTATTGTGTCACAAAGACATCTGAGCATTCCTCTCATGTGGCTGCAGGGGAGTAAGGTTTCATCGCGAGTTCAGGCATAAAACTCAGGATTCCCCTTCAGTTGCGAGAGAGGGATTTAGGGGTACCTATCGAGTTTCAACGGGGGAGTCAAGCCAAATCTCAGCTGGTGACATGGAACTC
>ML661391.1:0-29950 GCA_007570785.1 Antilocapra americana | reverse complement strand
CATTTTTTAGATATGTGCGTAGGGGGAGTCAGACCTCTATCCATGTAACTGAGCAGAAATCTGGTGTTCTGTTCAAGTCACCACAGGGAAATAACCCCCTCACTTCCATTTGAGGAGGTTATATTGTGCTTTTTCTCGAGTTTCCGAGGGAAGCTTTGGGTCCCACTCAAGTCATTTTTGGGACCTCAGTGAGCCTTTCCTCTGATCAAGGGAAGTGAAGACTTATTTAGAATTGCCTGCAGAAATGTGGGATTGCTCTGGATTCGCTTCTGAGATATAATATGGTCTCATTTCAAATTAAGACGGGGGCACTCTGGGTTCCATCTCCATTTGCAACATGGATGTCGGGGTCCCGATCAAGTTGAAACTAGGAGTGAGGCCTCAACTCGTGTTGAGGCATGGGATTCCGTGTTCATCTCGTGTTTTAAAAGGGGGAAAGACCAGGACTCCTGTCTAGTTGAGGCAGGTAACTGGAGCTTTATCTTGAGATACAACATGTCATGAAGGCCTTCCTTCATGGTCCGAGGCAACTGCCCAGAAATACTGTAGAATATGGCTTTATCTGAAGTTGAGGAGTAACTCGCTGTCCTTTCAACATGCAGCAAAAAGCTTTGGCTTCCTCTCGAGTTTCAATTGGTGGGAAAGGCCTGTTTTGAGGTGTGAGAGAAACGTCGCGTGTCCTCTGGAGACAATGCTGGGGCTCATCATCCTTCATGTCATGATGAGGTGGAGAACATGGTGCCTTTTGAGTTCTGCTGGGGAGGATGAGGTTCCTCTTGAATGACGACGTGTATCTTGTAGATCCTCTTGAGGGACAAGAAGGGAGCCAAGCTTCCACTGGAGATTCTAGATGTAACTTGGGAGTGTTCCGGGCGTGCAGTATGTTAAAAAAAAAAATGGTCACATAGAGAGGCGAAACATTTCATTTCTTGTGTTGTGGTGGGGAGTATAGTGTTCCTCCCAATCTGCCACTTTCAAGTAAGGGACACTCTCGTGTAGCCTGAGGGAAGTCAAGGCAAATTGGAAGGTTCAAGGAGGAGCAGAAAAAGGTTTGCAAGTCCCTGCAGGGGAATCAGGCCTCATTTCGCCTTGAGAGGGAAATCTAGGGATGTTTTTCGATTTGCGGTGGGAAGTTTCTCAAGTACTACTGGGCACATTTGGATGCCACTGGAGCTGTGACGAAGTCCTCTGAGAGCCTCTAATGTTGCCTCAGAGAAGGCAGGCCCACATTTCGATGTCCACGGGCCATCTTGGGGCACGTCTTGAGTCACTACACTGGAATAGGTCCTCACCTTTAGTTGAGGCATGAACCTGAGCATTCATCTCAAATTTTGACAGGGCTATCAGAGTTCCTATAGAGTCTTTGCAAGAGAGTATGTGCTCATCTCGTTGGGAGACATGTACCTCGTCTTGGCTCTTGGGTGGTAGGAACTCCTTTGCATAAGACAGGGCATTGGGGCATACAATTAATACGTGAAACGAGGGAGTCAGAACTTGATCGGAGTAGCTGAGCAGAACCCTGGGGTTTTGTTTAAGTCACCACAAGGACATCAGTCCTCATCTCAAGTGGAGGGTGTGATATGGTGCTTTTACTCGAGTTTTGGTGGGAAGCTGCGGGTTCCCCTCAAATCGTGGCAGGAAACTCAGTAAGCCTCTGGTCTTGACTAGCGAAGTCAGGTGTCCGGGTGCATGGCATGCGTGATCGAGGGAGTGCTCTGGAGTCGCTTGTGGGATGTCAGAGAGTTTCACTTGAAATGAAGGAAGAGGGGCTCCGAGTTTCATTCCCATTTGCGACCTGGACTTCAGGGTGACTTAGAACTGAAGCTGGAAGGAAGCTAGCCACTCATGTGTGGATAGACACTCCGTTTTCCTCTCCTGTTGTAAAGAAAGGGAGGCGACAGCACTTCTGCATTTTTCAGGTAAGCAATTACAGATTTTCATCGATGGCAACAAGACAGGGAGAGCGTTCTTCCTGCTCTGAGGCAAATTCGCAGAGGTGCTGGAGAATCAGGCTTTGCCTGAAGTGCAGGGGCAAAAGGATGTACTTGGAAATTTCTGCAGGAGGCTCTGGGTTTCTCTCATAATTAACTTGGTGAGAGAGACGGCCTCTTGCATTGTGAGAGGAAAGTCGTGTGTCTATGTGAAGGGAAGAAGGGGCTAATCATCGCTCATATCGGAATTAGCTGGAGAAGCCTGAGCCTTTCGAGTTGTGCTAGGGAGCACGAGGTCCCTCTTGCGTGGCCGTTTGCATTTTAGAAATCGTCTAGGGCTGCAGGTAGGGAACTATGTTTCGTCTTGGGATTTGATAGGGAACGTGGCAGTGTTCTGGAGACCCTGAATGAGAAAAAACACCCTCTCCTCACATTGAGAGGGGAAACTTTTCGGTTCTTGAGTTGTGGCAGGAAGAGTAGTGTTCCTCCCAGGTTGACCCTTTCAATTCAGGAACACTCTCGTGCAGCCTCAGGGACGTCTAGGCATCTTGGGAGGTTCGAGGAGGAGCCGTGGAACTTTCCCGCGTCCCTACAGGGGAATCAGGCCTCATCTTGCCGTCAGAGGCTCATCGTGGGATGGTTCTCGACTTGCGTTGGGCAGTTTCTCGACTTAGAGCGGGCAGTTTCTCGAGTTGCACCGGGCACTTTTGGGTCCCTCTGAAGCTGGGATGCAGTCTTCTGGGTGCCTTTAATGTTGCCTCAGGGAACGCAGGCCCTAATTTCGATGTGCACGGGCCATCTCGGGGCTCTTCTTGAGTCACTGCACCGGATTAGGTCCTCATCGTTAGGTGAGGTATGAACTTGAGCTTTCATCTCGAGTTTGGACACGGATATCAGGGCTTCGATTGAGTTTCTCCCAGAGAGTACGTGCTCATCTCGTTGTGAGCTATGCAACTCGCCTTTCCTCTGGGGTTTTCAGAAGTCCACTGCATGAAGGCAGGGCGTTGGGACCGATTTTTGATATGTGCAATGGGGGAGTCAGATCTCCATCCGTGTAGCTAAGCAGAAAGCTGGGGTTTTGTTGAAGTCACCACCAGGACATCAGTCCTCATCTGGAGAGGAGGCTGTGATATGGTGGTTTTTCTCGAGTTTGAGTGGGAAGCCACGGGTTCCCCTCGAATCGTGGAAGGGACCTCAGTGAGCCTCTGGTCTTGAACAGCGAAGTCAGGTGTCCGTTTGGGTGGCATCCATGAGCGAAGGAGTGCTCCGGAGTCGCTTGCAGGATGTCAGAGAGTCGCCTTGGCAATGAAGGCAGAGGAACTCAGCGTTACATCCCCTTTTGCGACCTAGTTTTCGGGGTCCCTTGGAACTGAACCTGGGGGGAAGTTGTCCGCTCATGTGAGGCGTGACACTCCCTTTCCCTCTCCTCTTGAAAAAACGGAGGCGTCAGGTCTCCTTCCTTGTTGAGGCAGGCAATTACAGCATTTCCTCGATGGCAACGAGGCAGTGAGGCCTCCCTTCGTGTTCTGAGGCGAATTCCCAGAGGGGCTGGAGAATCAGGCTTTCCCTGAAGTGCAGGGGCAAAGGGCTGTCCTTGGAAATTTCTGCAGGAGGCTCTGGGTTCCTCTCATGATTCACTTGGTGAGAAAGGCAGCCTCTTGAGGTGTGAGAGGAAAGTCGTGTGCCTGTTGGAAGCGAAGAAGGGGCTAACCGTCGCTCATCTCACGAGAAGCTGGAGAACCCTGGGCCTTTCGAGTTGTGGCAGGGAGCACGAGGTGCCTCTTGCACTGCCTTGTCCTTCTTGGAGATACTCTTGGGCTGCATGTACCGAACCAAGCTTCACCTTGGGATTTGATAGGAAACGTGGTTGTCTTCTTGAGTCCCTGCATGGGAAAAAAAGCCTCACCTCACATTGAGAGGGGAATCTTTTCAGTTTTTGAATTGTGGCGGGAAACGTAATGTTCCTCCCAGTTTGATGCTTTGAATTCAGGGACTCTCTCGTGCAGCCTCAGGGACGTCAGGGCATCTTACGAGGTTCGAAGAGGAGCCCTGGAACTTTCTCGCGCCCCTGCAGGGGAATCAGGCCTCATCTCGCCTTCAGAGGTACATCGTGGAATGGTTCTAGATTTTCGGCGGCCAGTGTCTTGAGTTGCAGGGGGCACGTTTGGGTCGCTTTGGAGCTGCGACACGGTCCTCTGTGTGCCTCTAATGTTACCTCAGGGAAGGCAGGCCTTCATTTCGATGTGCACGGGCCATATCGGGGCTCTTCTTGAGTCACTACACAGGATGAGGTCCTCATCGTTAGGTGAGGTATGAACTTGAGCTTTCATCTCGAGTTTGGACACGGATATCAGGGTTCCGATTGAGTTTCTCCCAGAGAGTACGTGCTCATCTCGGTGTGAGCTCCGCAATTCGCCTTTGCTCTCGGGTTTTCAGATGTCCACTGCATGAAGGCAGGGCGTTTCGGCAGAATTTTGATATGTGCAACGGGGGAGTCAGACCTCCATCCGTGTAGCTGAGCAGAAGGCTGGGGTTTTGTTGTAGTCCTCACCAGGACATCAGTCCTCATTTCGAGTGGAGGCGGTGATATGGTGCTTCTTCTCGAGTTTGAGTGGGAAGCTGCGGGTTCCCCTCGAATAGTGGCAGGTACCTCAGTGAGCCTCTGGAATTGAGCAGTGAAGTCAGGTGTCCGTTTGCGTGGCATGCATGAGGGAAGGAGTGCTCCAGAGTCGCTTGCGAGATGTCAGAGAGTCTCCTTGGCAATGAAGGCAGAGGAAATCAGGGTTCCACCCCCATTTGCGACCTAGTCTTCGGGGTCCCTTGGAACTGAAACTGGGCGGAAGTTGTCCGCTCATGTGAGGCATGACACTCCGTTTTTCCTCTCCACTTGAAAAAAACGGAGGCGTCAGGTCTCCTGCCTTGTTGAGGCAGGCAATTACAGCTTTTCCTTGCTTGCAACGAGGCAGTGAGGCCTCGCTTCCTGTTCTGAGGCGAATTCCCAGAGGGGCTGGAGAATCAGGGTTTCCTTGAAGTGCAGGGGCCAATGGCTGCCCTTGGAAATTTCTGCAGGAGGCTCTGGGTTCCTCTCATGATTCACTTGGTGGGAAAGGCAGCCTCTTGAGGTGTGAGATGAAATTCGTGTGTCTGTTGGAACCAAAGAAGGGGTTAACCGTCGTTCATCTCGCGAGAAGCTGGAGAACCCTGGGCCTTTCCAGTTGTGGCAGGGAGCACGAGGTTCCTCTGGCATGACCCTGTGCTTCTTGGAGATCCTCTTGGGGCACATGTAGCGAACCAAGCTTCACCTTGGGATTCGATAGGGAACATGGGAGTGTTCTTGAGGCCCTGCATGGGAAAAAAAGCCTCACCTCACATTCAGAGGGGAATCTTTTCCGTTTTTGGGTTGTGCCTGGAAGCGTAGTGTTCCTCCCAGGTTGACCCTTTCAATTGAGGGACCCTCTCGTGCAGCCTCAGGGACGTCAAGGCATCTTGGGAGGTTCGAGGAGGAGCCGTGGAACTCTCTCACGTCCCTGCAGGGGAATCAGGCCTCATCTCGCCTTCAGAGGCACATCGTGGGATGGTTCTCGACTTACAGCCGGCAGTTTCTCGACTTACGGCGGGCAGTTTCTCGAGTTGCAGCGGGCGCTTTTGGGTCCCTCTGGAACTGCGACGTGGTCCTCTGGGTGCCTCGAATGTTGCCTCAGGGAAGGCAGGCCCTCATTTCGATGTGAACAGGCCCTCTCGGGGCTCTTCTTGAGTCACTACACCGGATTAGGTCCTCATCGTTAGGTGAGGTATGAACTTGAGCTTTCATCTCGAGTTTGGACACGGATATCAGGGTTCCGATTGAGTTTCTCCTAGAGAGTATGTGCTCATGTCGTTGTGAGCTATGCAACTCGCCTTTGCTCTCGGGTTTTCAGAAGTCCACTGCATGAAGGCAGGGTGTTTGGGCAGATTTTTGATATGTGCAACGTGGGAGTCAGACCTCCATCCGTGTAGCTGAGCAGAAAGCTGGGGTTTTGTTGAAGTCACGACCAGGGCATAAGTCCTCAACTCGAGTGGAGGTGCTGATATGGTGCTTTTTCTCCAGTTTGAGTGGGAAGCTGCGGATTCCCCTCGAATCGTGGCAGGGACTTCAGTACGCCTCTGGTCTTGAGCAAGGAAGTCAGGTGTCCGTTTGCGGGGCATACATGAGTGAAGGTGTGCTCCGGAGTCACTTGCGGGATGTCAGAGAGTCGCCTTGGCCATTAAGGCAGAGGAACTCAGGGTTCCATCCACATTTGCCACCTAGTCTTCGGGGTCCCTTTTAACTGAAACTGGGGGGAGGTTGTCCGCTCATGTGAGACGTGACACTCCCTTTTCCGCTACTCTTGAAGAAACGGAAGCGTCAGGTCTCCTGCCTTGTTGAGGCAGGCAGTTACAGCTTTTCCTCGATGGCAATGAGGCAGTGAGGACTCCCTTCCTTTTCTGAGGCGAATTCCCAGATGGGCTGGAGAATCATGCTTTCCCTGAAGAGCTAGGGCAAATGACTGTCCTTTCAAACTTCTGCAGGAGGTCTGGGTTCCTCTATTCATTCACTTGGTGAGACAGGCAGCCTCTTTAGGTGTGAGAGGAAAGTCGTGTGTCTGTTGGAAGCGAATTAGAGGCTAACCGTCGCTCATCTCACGAGAAGTTGGAGAACCCTGGGCCTTTCCAGTTGTGGCAGGGAGCACGAGGTTCCTCTGGCATGGCCCTGTGCTTCTTGGAGATCCTCTTGGGCTGCATGTAGCGAACCAAGCTTCGTCTTGGGATTCGATAGGGAAGGTGGGAGTGTTCTTGAGGCCCTGCATGGGAACAAAAGCCTCACCTCACATTGAAAGGGGAATCTTTTCGGTTCTTGAGTTGTGGCGGGAAGGGTAGTGTTTCTCCCAGGTTGACCCTTCCAATTCAGGGACCCTCTCGTGCAGCCTCAGGGACGTCAAGGCATCTTGGGAGGTTCGAGGAGGAGCCGTGGAACTTTCTCGCGTGCCTGCAGGGGAATCAGGCCTCATCTCGCCTTCAGAGGCACATCGTGGGATGGTTCTCGACTTGCGGAGGGCAGTTTCTCGACTTAAGGCGGGCAGTTTCTCGAGTTGCAGCGGGCACATTTGGGTCCCTCTAGAGCTGCGACGCGGTCCTCTGGGTGCTTCGAATGTTGCCTCAGGGCAGGTAGGCCCTCATTTCAATGTGCACGGGCCATCTCGGGGCTCTTCTTGAGTCACTACACCGGACTATGTCCTCATCGTTAGGTGAGGTATGAACTTGAGCTTTCTTCTCGAGTTTGGACACGGATATCAGCGTTCCTATTGAGTTTCTCCCAGAGAGTACATGCTCGTCTCGTTGTGAGCTATGCAACTCGCCTTTGCTCTCGAATTTTTGGAAGTCCACTGCAGGAAGGCAGGGCGTTTGGGCAGATATTTGATATGTGCAACTGGGAAATCAAACCTGCATCGATGCAGCTGAGCACAAAGCTGGGGTTTTGTTGAAGTCCCCACCAGAACATCAGTCTTCATCTCGCATGGAGGCGGTGATATGGTGCTTTTTCGCGAGTTTGAGTGGGAAGCTGCGTGTTCCCCTCAAATAGTGGCAGGGACCACTGTGGTCCTCTGGTCTTGAGCAGCGAAGTCAGGTGTCCGTTTGCGTGGCATGCATGAGCGAAGGAGTGCTTCGGGGTCGCTTGTGGCATGTCAGAGATTGGCCTTGGCAGTGAAGGCAGAGGAACGCAGGGTTCCATCCCTATTTGCGACCTAGTCTTCGGGGTCCCTTGCAAGTGAACCTGGGGCGAAGTTGTCCTCTCATGTGAGGCGACACACTCCCTTTTCCTCTCCTCTTAAGAAAACGGAGGCTTCAGGTCTCCTGCCTTGTTGAGGCAGCCAATTACACCTTTCCCTCGATGGCAACGAGGCAGTGAGGCCTCCGGTCTTGTTCTGAGGCGAATTCCCAGAAGGGATGGAGAATCAGGCTTTCCCTGAAGAGCAGGGGCAACGGGCTATCCTTGGAAATTTCTGCAGGAGGCTCTAGGTTCCTCTCATTATTCCCTTGGTGAGAAAGGCAGCCTCTTGAGGTGTGAGAGGAAAGTTGTGTGTGTGTTGGAAGCGAAGAAAGGGCTAACCGTCGCTAGTCTATCTCGAAGCTGGAGAAACCTGGGCCTTTCGATTTGTGGCAGGGAGCACGAGGTTCTTCTGGCATGTCCCTGTGCTTCTTGGAGATCCTCTTAGGCTGCATGTAGCGAACCAAGCTTTGTCGTGGGATTCTATAGGAAACGTGGGAGTGTTCTTGAGGCCGTGCATGGCTAAAAATGTCTCACCTCACATTGAGAGGGGAATCTTTTCGGTTCTTGAGTTGTGGCTGGAAACGTAGTGTTCCTCCCAGGTTGACCCTTTCAATTCATGGACCCTCTCGTGCAGCCTCAGGGACGGCAAGGGATCTTGGGAGGTTCGAGGAGGAGCCGTGGAACTTTCTCGCGTCCCTGCAGGGGAATCAGGCCTCATCTCGCCTTCAGAGGCACATCGTGGGATTGTTCTCGACTTGCGGCGGGCAGTTTCTCGATTTACTGCGGCCAGTTTCTCGAGTTAGAGCGGGCACTTTTGGGTCCCTCTGGAACTGCAACCCGGTCCTCTTTGTTCCTCGAATGTTGCCTCAGGGAAGGCAGCCCCACATTTCGATGTGCACGGGCCATCTCGGGGCTCTTCTTGAGTCACTACACCGGATTAGGTCCTCATCGTTAGGTGAGGTATGAACTTGAGCTTTCATCTCGAGTTTGGACACGGATATCAGGGTTCCCCTTGAGTATCTCCAAGAGAGTATGTGCTCGTCTCGTTGTGAACTGTGCAACTCGCCTTTGCTCTCGGGTTTTCAGAAGTCCACTGCATGAAGGCAGGGCGTTTGGGCAGATTTTTGATATGTGCAACGTGGGAGTCAGACCTCCATCAGTGTAGCTGAGCAGAAAGCTGGGGTTTTGTTGAAGTCACGACCAGGACATAAGTCCTCATCTCGAGTGGAGGTGCTGATATGGTGCTGTTTCTCGAGTTTGAGTGGGAAGCTCCAGATTCCCCTCGAATCGTGGTAGGGAATGCAGTGAGCCTGTGGTCTTCAGCAGCGAAGTCAGGTGTCCCTTTGCGTGGCATGCATGAGTGAAGGTGTGCTCCGGAGTCACTTGCGGGATGTCAGAGATTCGCCTTGGCCAATAAGGCAGAGGAACTCAGGGTTCCATCCACATTTGCCACCTAGTCTTCGGGGTCCCTTGGAACTGATACTAGGGGAGGTTGTCCAGTGATGTGAGGCGTGACACACCTTTTCCGCTCCTCTTGAAGAAACGGAAGCGTCAGGTCTCCTGCCTTGTTGAGGCAGGCAAGTACAGCTTTTCCTCGATGGAACCGAGACAGTGAGTCCTCCCTTCCTGTTCTGAGGCGAATTCCCAGAGGGGCTGGAGAATCAGGCTTTCCCTGAAGTGCAGGGGAAAAGGGCTCTCCTTGGAAATTTCTGCAGGAGACGCTGGGATCCTCTCATGATTCCCTTGGTGAGAAAGGCAGCCTCTTGAGGTGTGAGAGGAAAGACGTGTGTCTGTTGGAAACGAAGAAGGGGCTAACCGTCGCTCATCTCGCGAGAAATTGGTGAACCGAAGGCCTTTCGAGTTGTGGCAGGGAGCACGAGGTTCCTCTGGCATGGCCCTGTGCTTCTTGGAGATCCTCTTGGGCTGCATGTAGCGAACCAAGCTTCGTCGTGGGATTCTATAGGAAACGTGGGAGTGTTCTTGAGACCCTGCATGGGAAAAAAGGCCTCACCTCACATTGAGAGGGGAATCTTTTTGGTTCTTGAGTTGTGGCTGGAAACGCAGTGTTCCTCCCAGGTTGACCCTTTCAATTCATGGACACTCTCATGCAGCCTCAGGGACGGCAAGGGATCTTGGGCGGTTCGAGGAGGAGCCGTGGATCTTTCTCGCGTCCCTGCAGGGGAATCAGGCCTCATCTCGCTTTCACAGGCACATCGTCGGATGGTTCTCGACTTGCGGTGGGCAGTTTCTTGACTTAAGGCGGGCAGTTTCTCGAGTTGCAGCGGGCACGTTTGGGTCCCTCTGGAGCTGCGACGCGGTCCTCTGGGAGCCTCGAATGTTGCCTCAGGGAAGGCAGGCACTTATTTCGATGTGCACGGACCATCTCCTGGCTCCTCTTGAGTCACTACACAGGATTAGGTCCTCATCGTTAGGTGAGGTATGAACTTGAGCTTTCATCTCGAATTTGGACACGGATATCAGAGTTCCTATTGAGTTTCTCCCAGAGAGTACGTGCTCATCTCATTGTGAGCTGTGCAACTCGCCTTTCCTCTCGGGTTTCCAGAAGTTCACTGCCTGAAGGAAGGGCGTTTGGGCAGATTTTTGATATGTGCAACGTGGGAGGCAGACCTCCATCCGTGTAGCTTAGCAGAAAGCTGGGTTTTGTTGAAGTCCCCACCAGGACATCAGTCCTCATCTCGAGTGGAGGCAGTGATATTGTGCTTTTCTTGCATTTGAGTGGGATGGTGCGGGTTCCCTTCGAATCACGGCAGGGACCTCAGTGAGCCTCTGGTCTTGAGCAGCGAAGTTAGTTGTCTGTATGTGTGACATGCATGAGCGAAGGAGTGCTCCGGAGTCGCTTGCGGGATGTCAGAGAGTCTCCTTGCCAATGAAGGCAGAGGAACTCACGGTTCCATCCCCATTTGTGCCCTAGTCTTCTGGGTCCCTTGGACCTGAAACTGGGGGGACGTTGTCCGCTCAAGTGAGGAGTGACACTCCCTTTTCCTCTCCTCTTGAAAAAACGGAGGCTTCAGTTCTCCTGCCTTGTTGAGGCAGGCAATTACAGAGTTTCCTCTATGGCAATGAGGCAGTGAGGCCTCCATTCGTGTTCTGAGGCGAATTCCCAGAGGGGCTGGAGAATCAGCCTTTCCTGACCTTACGAGGCAAAGGGCTGTCCTTGTAAATTTCTGCAGGAGGCTCTGTGTTCCTCTCATGATTCGCTTGGTGAGAAATGCAGCCTCTTGAGTTGTGAGAGGAAAGTCGTGTGTCTGTTGGAAGCGAAGAAGGGGATAACTGTCCCTCATCTCGCGAGAAGCTGGAGAACCCTGGGCCTTTCGAGTTGTGGCAGGGAGCACGAGGTTACACTTGCATGGCCCTGTGCTTCTTAGAGATCCTCTTGGGCTGCATGTAGCGAGCCAAGCTTCGTCGTGGGATTCAATAGGGAACGTGGGAGTGTTCTTGAGGCCCTGCATGGGAAAACAGCTGCGGCTCACATTGAGAGGGGAATCTTTTCGTTTCTTGAGTTGTGGCGGGAAGCGTAGTGTTCCTCCCAGATTGATCCTTTCAATTCAGGGACCCACTCCTGCAGGCTCAGGGATGTCAAGGCATCTTGGGAAGTTCGAGGAGGAGCCGTGAAACTTTCTCTCGTCCTCCAGTCGAATCAGGCCTCATCTTGCCTTCAGAGGCACATCGTTAGATGGTTCTCGACTTGCGGCGGGCAGTTTCTCGACTTACGGCGGGCAGTTTCTCGAGTTGCAGCTGGCACGTTTGGGTCCCTCTGGAGCTGAGATGCGGTCCTCTGGGAGCGTCTAAAGTTGACTCAGCGAAGGGAGGCTCTCATTTCGATGTGCACGGGCCATCTCCGGGCTTTTCGTGAGTTACTACACCGGATTAGGTCCTCAATTTTAGGTGAAGTATGAACTTGAGCTTTCATCTCGAGTTTGGACAGGGATATCAGGGTTCCGCTTGAGTTTCTCCAAGAGAGTACGTGCTCGTCTCGTTGTGAGCTGTGCAACTCGCCTTTGCTCTCGGGTTTTCAGAAGTCCACTGCATGTAGGCAGGACGTTTGGGCAGAATTTTGATATGTGCCTGTGGGGTGTCAGACCTCCATCCGTGTAGCTGAGCAGAAAGCTGGGGTTTTATGAAGTCAACACCAGGACATCAGTCCTCATCTCGAGTGGAGGCGGGGATATGGTGCTTTATCTCGAGTTTGAGTGGGAAGCGGGGGGTTCCCCTCGAGTTGTGGCAGGGACCTCAATGAGCCTCTGGTCTTGAGCAGCGAAGTCAGGTGTCCGTTTGCGTGGCATGCATGAGCGAAGGAATGCTCCGGAGTCGCTTGCGGGATGTCAGAGAGTTTCCTTGTCAATGAAGGCAGAGGAACTCAGGGTTCCATCCCCATTTGAGCCCTAGTCTTCGGGGTCCCATGGAACTGAAACTGGGGGTACGATGTCCGCTCAAGTGAGGCGTGACACTCCCTTTTCCTCTCCTCTTGGGAAAACGGAAGCGTCAGGTCTCCTGCCTTGTTGAGGCAGGCAATTTCAGATTTTCCTCGATGGCAGCTCGGCAGTGAGGCTTCCCTTCGTGTTCTGAGGCGAATTCCCAGAGGTGCTGGAGAATCAGGGTTTCCCTGAAGTGCAGGGGCAAAGGGCTGTCCTTGGAAATTTCTGTAGGAGGCTCTGGGTTCCTCTCATGATTCCCTTGCTAAGAAAGGCAGCCTCTTGAGGTGTGAGAGGAAAGTCGTGTGTCTGTTGGAAGTGAAGAAGGGCCTAACGGTCGCTCATCTCGGGAGAAGCTGGAGAACCATGGGCCTTTCGAGTTGTGGCAGGGAGCATGAGGTTCCTATTGCATGACCCTGTGCCTCTTGCAGATCCTCTTGGGCTGCATGTAGTGAACCAAGCTTCGTCGTGGGATTCCATAGGGAATGTGGGAGTGTTCTTGAAGCACTGCATGGAAAAAACAGCCTCGGCTCACATTGAAAGGGGAATCTTCGATTCTTGAGTTGTGGCGGGAAGCGTAGTGTTCATCCAAGGTTGACCCTTTCAATTCAGGGACCCTCTCGTGCAGCCTCAGGGACGTCAAGGCATCTTGGGAGGTTCGAGGTGGAGCCGTGGAACTTTCCCGCGTCCCTGCAGTGGAATCAGGCCTCATCTCGCCTTCAGAGGCACATCGTGGGATGGTTCTCGACTTGCGGCGGGCAGTTTCTCGACTTACGGTGGGCAGTTTCTCGAGTTGCAGCGGGCACTTTTGGGTCCCTCTGGAGCTGCGACGTGGTCCTCTGCGTGCCTCGAATGTTGCAACAGGGAAGGCAGGCCCTCATTTCGATGTGCACGGGCCATCTCAGGGCTCTTTTTGAGTCACTACACCGGATTAGGTCCACATCGTTAGGTGTGGTATGAACTTGAGCTTTCATTTCGAGTTTGGACAGGGATATCAGGGTTCCGATTGAGTTTCTCCCAGAGAGTACGTGCTCGTCTCGTTGTGAGCTATGCAACACGCCTTTCCTCTCAGGTTTTCAGAACTCCTCTGAATGAAGGCTGGCCGTTTGGGCAGATTTTTGATATGTGCATCGGGGCTGACAGACCTACATCCGTGTAGCTGAGCAGAAAGCTGGGGTTTTGATGAGGTCTCCAACAAGACAGCAGTCCTCATTTCTAGTGGAGGCGGTGATATGGTGCTTTTTCTCGAGTTTGAGTAGGAAGCTGCGGGTACCAATGGAAACTTGGCACGGACCGCTGTGAGCCTCTGGTCTTGAGCAGCGAAGTCAGGTGTCCCTTTGCATGACACGCATGAGCGAAGAAGTGCTCCGGAGACTCTTGTAGGATGTCAGGGAGTCTCCTAGGCAATGAAGGCAGAGGAACTCAGGGTTCCAAACCCATTTGCGACCTAGTCTTTGGGGATCCTTGGAACTGAACCTGGGAGGACGTTGTCCGCTCATGTGAGGCGTGACACTCCCTTATCCTCATCTCTTGAATAAACGGATACCTCAGGTCTCCTGCCTTATTGAGGCAGGCAATTACAGCTTTTCCTCCATGGCAACGAGGCAGTCAGGCCTCCCTTCGTGTTCGGAGCCGAATTCCCAGAGGGGCTGGAGAATCAGGCTTCCCCTGAAGTGCACGGGCAAATGGCTGCCCTTGGAAATTTCTGAAGGAGGCTCTGGGTTCTTCTCATGATAAACTTGGTGAGAAAGGCAGCCTCTTGAGGTGTGAGAGGAGAGTCGTGTGTGTGTTGGAAGCAAAGGAGCTAACCGTCGCTCATCTCGCGAGAAGCTGGAGAACCCTGGACCTTTCGAGTAGTGGCAGGGAGCACGAGATTCCTCTGGCATGGCCCTGTGCTTCTTGGAGATCCTCTTGGGCTGCATGTAGCGAACCAAGCTTTGTCGTGGGATTCGATCGGTAACGTGGGAGTGTTCTTGAGGCCCTGCATGGGGAAAAAAGCCTCATCTCACATTGAGAGTGGAATCTTTTCGTTTCGTGAGTTGTGGCGGGAAGCGTAGTATTCCTCCCAGGTTGACCCTTTCAATTCAGGGACCCTCTCGTGCAGCCTCAGAAACGTCAAGGCATCTTAGAGGTTCGAGGAGGAGCCGTGGAAGTTTCTCGCATCCCTGCAGGGGAATCAGGCCTCATCTAGCCTTCAGAGGCACATCGATGGATGGTCCTCGACTTGCATCGGGCAGTTTCTCCACTTATGGCGGCAGTTTCTCGTGTTGCAGCGGGCACTTTTGGGTCCCTCTGGAGCTGCAACGCGGTCCTCTGGGTGCCTCGAATGTTGCCTCAGGGAAGGAAGGCCCTCATTTCGATGTACACGGGCCATCTCGGAGCTCTTCTTGAGTCACTACACCGGATTAGGTCCTCAACGTTAGGTGAAGGATGAACTTGAGCTTTCATCTCGAATTTGGACACGGATATCAGGGTTCCGCTTGAGTTTCTCCAAGACAGTACGTGCTCGTCTCGTTGTGAGCTGTGCAACTTGCCTTTGCTCTTGGGTTTTCAGAAGTACACTGCATGAAGGCAGGGCGTTTGGGCAGAGTTTTGATATGTGCAAGTGGGGTGTCAGACCTCCATCCGTGTAGCTGAGCATAAATCTAAGGTTTTATGAAGTCAACACCAGGACATCAGTCCTCATCTCGAGTGGAGGCGGGGATATGGTACGTTTTGTCGAGTTTGAGTGGGAAGCTGCAGGTTCCCCTCGAATCCTGGCAGGGACCTGAGTGAGACTTTGGTCTTGAGCAGCGAAGTCAGGTGTCCGTTTGCGTCGCATACATGAGCGAAGGAGTGCTCCGGGGTCGCTTGTGGGATGTCAGAGAGTCCTTCGCAAGGAAGGGAGAGGAATTCAGGGTTCCATCCCCATTTGAACCCTAGTCTTCGAGGTCCCATGGAACTGAAACTGGGGGTACGTTGTCCGCTCAATTGAGGCGTGACACTTCCTTTTCCTCTGCTCTTGCAAAAACGGAGGCGTCAGGTCTCCTGCCTTGTTGAGGCAGGCAATTACAGCTTTTCCTCGATGGCAGCGAGGCAGTGAGGCCTACCTTCGTGTTCTGAGGCGAATTCCCAGAGGTGCTGGAGAATCAGGGTTTCCCTGAAGTGCAGGGGCAAAGGGCTGTCCTTGGAAATTTCTGCAGGAAGCCCTGGGTTCCTCTCATGATTCCCTTGGTAAGAAAGACAGCCTTTTGAGGTGTGAGAGGAAAGTCGTGTGTCTGTTGGAAGCGAAGAAGGGCCTAACAGTCGCTCATCTCGCGAGAAGCTGGAGAACCATGGGCCTTTCGAGTTGTGGCAGGGAGCACGAGGTTCCTATTGCATGACCCTGTGCTTCTTGGAGATCCTCTTAGGTTGCATGTAGCGAACCAAGCTTCGTCGTGGGATTCGATAGGGAAAGTGGGAGTGTTCTTGAGGCACAGCATGGGAAAACAGCCTCGGCTCACATTGAGAGGGGAATCTTTTCGTTTCTTGAGTTGTGGTTGGAAACGTAGTGTTCGTCCCAGGTTGACCCTTTCAATTCAGGGACCTTCTCGTGCAGCCGCAGGGACGTCAATGCATTTTGGGAGGTTCGAGGAGGAGCCGTGGAAGTTTCTCGCGTCCCTGCAGGGGAATCAGGCCTCGTCTCGCCTTCGGAGGCACATCGTGGGATGGTCCTCGACTTACGGCGGGCAGTTTCTCGAGTTGCAGCGGGCACTTTTGGGTCCCTCTGGAGCTGCGACGCGGTCCTCTGGGTTTCTCTAATGTTGCCTCAGGGAAGGCAGGCCCTCATTTCGATGTGCATGGGCCATCTTGGGGTTCTTCTTGAGTCACTACTCCGGATTAGGTCCTCATCGTTAGGTGAGGTATGAACTTGAGCTTTCATCTCGAGTTTGGACATGGATATCATGGTTCTGATTGAGTTTCTCCCAGAGAGTACGTGCTCATCTCGTTGTGAGCTATGCAACTCGCCTTTGCTCTCGGGTTTTCATAAGTCCACTGCCTGAAGGCAGGGTGTTTGGGCAGATTTTTGATATGTGAAACGTGGGAGTCAGACCTCCATCCTTGTAGCTGAGCAGAAAGCTGGGGTTTTGTTGAAGTCACGACCAGGGCATAAGTCCTCAACTCGAGTGGAGGTGCTGATATGGCGCTTTTTCTCCAGTTTGAGTGGGAAGCTGCGGATTCCCCTCGAATCGTGGCAGGGACTTCAGTACGCCTCTAGTCTTGAGCAAGGAAGTCAGGTGTCCGTTTGCGTGGCATACATGAGTGAAGGTGTGCTCCAGAGTCACTTGCGGGATGTCAGAGAGTCGCGTTGGCCATTAAGGCAGAGGAACTCAGGGTTCCATCCACATTTGCCACCTAGTCTTCGGGGTCCCTTTTAACTGAAACTGGGGGGAGGTTGTCCGCTCATGTGAGATGTGACACTCCCTTTTCCGCTCCTCTTGAAGGAACGGAAGCGTCAGGTCTCCTGCCTTGTTGAGGCAGGCAGTTACAGCTTTTCCTCCATGGCAAAGAGGTAGTGAGGTCTGCCTTCCTGTTCTGAGGCGAATTCCCAGATGGGCTGGAGAATCATGCTTTCCCTGAAGAGCTAGGGCAAATGACTGTCCTTTCAAAATACTGCAAGAGGTCTGGGTTCCTCTATTGATTCACTTGGTGAGAAAGGCAGCCTCTTTAGGTGTGAGAGGAAAGTCGTGTGTCTGTTGGAAGAGAATTAGAGTCTAACCGTCGCTCATCTCGCGAGAAGCTGGAGAACCCTGGGCCTTTCCAGTTGTGGCAGGGAGCACGAGGTTCCTCTGGCATGGCCCTGTGCTTTGTGGAGAACCCCTTGGGCTGCATGTAGTGAACCAAGCTTAGTCTGGGGATTCGATAGGGAACGTGGGAGTGTTCTTGAGGCCCTGCATGGGAAAAAAAGCCTTACCTCACATTGAGAGGGTAATCTTTTCGGTTCTTGAGTTGTGGCGGGAAGCCTAGTGTTCTTCCCAGGTTGACCCTGTCCATTCAGGGACCCTCTCATGCAGCCTCAGGGACGTCAAGGCATCTTGGGAGGTTCGAGGAGGAGCCGTGGAAGTTTCTCGAGTCCCTGCAGGGGAATCAGGCCTAATCTCGCCTTCAGAGGCACATCGTGGGATGGTTCTCGACTTACGGCGGGCAGTTTCTCGACCTATGGCGGGCAGTTTCTCAAGTTTCAGCGGGCACATTTGGGTCCCTCTAGAGCTGCGACGCGGTCCTCTGGGTGCTTCGAATGTTGCCTCAGGGAAGGTAGGCCCTCATTTCAATGTGCACGGGCCATCTCGGGGCTCTTCTTGAGTCACTACACCGGATTAGGTCCTCATCGTTAGGTGAGGTATGAACTTGAGCTTTCATCACGACTTTGGACACGGATATCAGGCTTCCTATTGAGTTTCTCCCAGAGAGTACGTGCTCGTCTCGTTGTGAGCTATGCAACTCGTCTTTGCTCTCGGGTTTTCGGAAGTCCACTGCATGAAGGCAGGGCGTTTGGGAAGATATTTGATATGTGCAATGGGGAAATCAGACCTGCATCGATGCAGCTGAGCACAAAGCTGCGGTTTTGTTGAAGTCCCCACCAGAACAGTCTTCATCTCGCGTGGAGGTGGTGATATGGTGCTTTTTCGCGAGTTTGAGTGGGAAGCTGCGTGTTGCCATCGAATCGTGGCAGGGACCTCAGTGGTCCTCTGGTCTTGAGCAGCGAAGTCAGGTGTCCGTTTGCGTGGCATGCATGAGCGAAGGAGTGCTTCGGGTCGCTTGTGGGATGTCAGAGATTGCCCTTGGCAGTGAAGGCAGAGGAACGCAGGGTTCCATCCCTATTTGCGACCTAGTCTTCGAGGTCCCTTGGAACTGAACCTGGGGGGAAGTTGTCCTCTCATGTGAGGCGAGACAGTCCCTTTTCCTCTCCTCTTAAAAAAACGGAGGCTTCAGGCCTCCTGCCTTGTTGAGGCAGCCAATTACATCTTTCCCTCGATGGCAACGAGGCAGTGAGGCCTCCCGTCTTGTTCTGAGGCGAATTCCCAGAAGGGATGGAGAATCAGGCTTTCCCTGAAGAGCAGGGGAAACGGGCTATCCTTGGAAATTTCTGCAGGAGGCTCTAGGTTCCTCTCAATATTCCCTTGGTGAGAAAGGCAGCCTCTTGAGGTGTGAGAGGAAAGTCGTGTGTCTGTTGGAAGCGAAGAAGGGGCTAACCGTCGCTCATCTCTCTCGAAGCTGGAGAACCCTGGGCCTTTCGAGTTGTGGCAGGGAGCACGAGGTGCTTCTGGCATGGCCCTGTGCTTCTTGGAGATCCTCTTAGGCTGCATGTAGCGAACCAAGCTTCGTCGTGTGATTCTATAGGAAACGTGGGAGTGTTCTTGAGGCCCTGCATGGGAAAAAAGGTCTCACCTCACATTGAGAGGGGAATCTTTTCGGTTCTTGAGTTGTGGCTGGAAACGTGGTGTTCCTCCCAGGTTGACCCTTTCAATTCATTGACCCTCTTGTGCAGCCTCAGCGACGTCACGGCACCTTGGTAGGTTTGAGGAGGAGCCGAGAAACTTTCTCGCGTCCCTGCAGGGGAATCAGGCCTCATCTCGCCTTCAGAGGCACATTGTGGGATGGTTCTCTACTTGGGGCTGGCAGTTTCTTGACTTTCGGCGGGCAGTTTCTCGAGTTGCAGCGGGCACTTTTGGGTCCCTCTGGAGCTGCGACGAGGTCCTCTGGGTGCCTCGAATGTTGCCTCAGGGAAGGCAGGCCCTCATTTCGATGTGCACGCGCCATCTCGGGGCTCTTCTTGAGTCACTACACCGGATTAATTCCTCATCGTTAGGTCAGGTATGAACTTGAGCTTTCATCTCGAGTTTGGACACGGATATCATGGTTCCGATTGAGTTTCTCCCAGAGAGTATGTGCTCATCTCGTTGTGAGCTATGCAACTCGCCTTTGCTCTCAGGATTTCAATAGTCCACTGCATGAAGGCAGCGCGTTTGGGCAGAATTTTGATATGTGCAACGGGGAAGTCAGACCTCCATCCGTGTAGCTGAGCAGAAGGCTGGGGTTTTGTTGAAGTCCCCACCAGGACATCAGTCCTCCTCTCGAGTGGAGGCGGTGATATGGTCCTGTTTCTCGAGTTTGAGTGGGAAGCTGCAGGTTCCCCTCTAATCGTGGCAGGGACCTGAGTGAGCCTCTGGTCTTGAGCAGCGAAGTCAGGTGTCCATTTGCGTGGCATGCATGAGCGAAGGAGTGCTCCGGAATCGCTTGCGGGATGACAGAGAGTCGGCTTGGCAATGAAAGCAGAGGAACTCAGGGTTCCATCACCCTTTGCGACCTAGTCTTCAGTTTCCCTTGGAACTGAAACTGGGTGGAAGTTGTCAGCTCATGTAAGGGGTGACACTACCTTTTCCTCTCCTCTTGAAAAAAACAGAGGCGTCAGGACTCCTGCCTTGTGGAGGCAGGCAATTACAGCTTTCCCTCGATGGCAACGAGGCAGTGAGGCCTCCCTTCGTGTTCTGAGGCGAATTCCCAGAAGGGATGGAGATTCAGGATTTCCCTCAAGTGCAGGGGCAAATGGCTGTCCTTGGAAATGTCTGCAGGTGGCTCTGGGTTCCTCTCATGATTCACTTGGTGAGAAAGGCAGCCTCTTGAGGTGTGAGAGGAAAGTCGTGTGTCTGTTGGGAGCGAAGAAGGGGCTAAGCGTCGCTCATCTCGCGAGAAGCTGGAGAACCCTGGGCCTTTCGATTTGTGGCAGGGAGCACGAAGTTCCTCTGGCATGGCCCTGTGCTTCTTGGAGATCCTCTTGGGCTGCATGTAGCGAACCAAGCTTCGTCTTGGGATTCGATAGGAAACGTGGGAGTGTTCTTGAGGCCCTGCATGGGAAAAGAAGCCTCACCTCACATTGATAGGGGAATCTTTTCGGTTCTTGAGTTGTGGCGGGAAGCGTAGTGTTCCTCCCAGGTTGACCCTTTCAATTCAGGGACCCTCTTGTGCAGCCTCAGGGACTTCAAGGCATCTTAGAGGTTCGAATAGGAGCCGTGGAACTTTCTTGCGTCCCTGCAGGGGAATCAGGCCTCATCTCGCCTTCAGAGGCACTTCGCGTGATGGTTCTCGACTTGCGGCGGGCAGTTTCTCGACATACGGCGGGCAGTTTCTCGAGTTGCAGCGGGCACTTTTGGGTCCCTCTGGAGCTGTGACGCGGTCTTCTGGGTGCCTCTAATGTTGCCTCAGTGAAGGCAGGCCCTCATTTCGATGTGCACGGACCATCTCGGGGCTCTTCTTGTGTAACTACACCGGATTAGGTGCTCATCGTTAGGTGAGGTATGAACTTGAGCTTTCATCTCGAGTTTGAACACGGATATCAGGGTTCCGATTGAGTTTCTCCCAGAGAGTACGTGCTCATCTCGTTGTGAGCTATGCAACTCGCCTTTGCTCTCGGGTTTTCAGAAGTCCACTGCATGAAGGCAGGGCTTTTGCTCAGATTTTTGATATATGCAACGGGGGAGTCAGACTCCCATCCGTGTAGCTGAACAGAAGCCTGGGGTTTTGTTGAAGTCCCCACCAGGACATCCATCCTCATCTCGAGTGGAGGCGGTGATATGGTGCTTTATCTCGAGTTTGAGTGGGAAGATGCGGGTTCCCCTCGAATCGTGGCAAGGACCTCATTGAGCCTCTGGTCTTGAGCAGCGAAGTCAGGTGTCCGTTTGCGCGGCATGCATTAGTGAAGGAGTGCTCCGGAGTCGCTTGCGGGATGTCAGAGGGTCGCCTTGGCAATGAAGGCAGAGGAGCTCAGGGTTCCATCCCCATTTGCGCCCTAGTCCACGTGGACACTTGGAACTGAAACTGGGGGAAGTTGTCCACTCATGTGAGACATGACACTCCCTTTTCCTCTCCTCTTGAAAAAACGGAGGCGTCAGGTCTCCTGCCTTGTTGAGGTAGGAAGATACAGCTTTCTCTCGATGACAACGAGGCAGTGAGGCCTCCCTTCGCGTTCTGAGGCGAATTCCCAGAGGGGCTGGAGAATCAGGGTTTCCTTGAAGTGTAGGGGCCAATGGCTCTTCTTGGAAATTTCTGCAGGAAGCTCTGGGTTCCTCTCATGATTCACTTTTTGAGAAAGGCAGCCTCTTGTGGTGTGAGAGGAAAGTCGTTTGTCCGTTGGAAGCGAAGAAGGGGCTAACCGTCACTCATCTCGCGAGAAGCTGGAGAACCCTGGGCCTTTGGAGTTGTGGCATGGAGCACGAGGTTCCTCTGGCATGGCCCTGTGCTTCTTGTAGATCCTCTTGGGCTGCATGTAGCGAACCAAGCTTCGTCTTGGGAATCGATAGGGAACGTGCGAGTGTTCTTTAGGCCCTACATGGGAAAAAATGCCTCACCTCACATTGAGAGGGGAATATTTTCGGTTCTTGAGTTGTGGCGGGAAGCGTAGTGTTCCTCCCAGGTTGACCCTTTCAATTCAGGGACCCTCTCGTGCAGCCTCAGGGACGTCAAGGCAACATGGGAGGTTCGAGGAGGAGCCGTGGAACTTTCTCGCGTCCCTGCACGGGAATCAGGCCTCATCTCGCCTTCAGAGGCACAACGTGGGATGGTTCTCGACTTGCCGTGTGCAGTTTCTCGGCTTACGACGGGTAGTTTCTCGAATTTCAGCGGGCACTTTTGGGTCCCACTGGAGCTGCGACGCGCTCCTCTTGGAGCTTCTAACGTTTCCTCACGGAAGGCAGGCCCTCATTTCGATGTGCTCGGGCAATCTTGGGGCTCTTTGTGAGTTACTACACTGGACGAGGTCCTCATTTGAAGGTGAGATATGACCTTGAGCTTTCATCTCGTGTTTGGAGACGGATATCAGAGGTCCAATTGAGTTTCTCCAAGAAACTCCGTGCTCATCGCGTTGGGAGGTATGCAACTGGCCTTTTCTCTCGGGTTTTCAGAACTCCTTTACATGAAGGCAGGGCTTTCGGGCAGATTTTTGTTATGTGCGAAGGAGGAGTCAGACCTCCATCCGTGTAGCTGAACAGAAGCCTGGGGTTTTGTTGAAGTCACCACCAGGACATCAGTCCTCATCTCGAGTGGAGGCGGGGATATGGTGCTATTTCTCGAGTTTCAGTGGGAAGCTGTGCGTTCCCCTCGAATCGTGGCAGGGACCTCAGTGAGCCTCTGGTCTTGAGTAGCATAATCAGGTGTCCGTTTGCGTAGGATGCATGAGCGAAGGAGAGCTCTGGAGTCGCTTGCGGGATGTCAGAGAGTCGCCTTGGCAATGATAGCAGAGGAATTCAGAGTTCCAAAAACATTTGCGACCTAGACTTCGGGTCCATTGGAACAGAATGTGGGGGGACGTTTTCCGCACATGTGAGGCGTGACACTCCCTTTTCCTCTCGTCTTGAATAAACGGAGGCTTCAGGGCTCCTGCTTTGTTGAGGCAGGCAATTACAGCTTTTCCTCCATGACAACCAGGCTGTGAGGCCTCCCTTCGTGTTCTGAGGCAAATTCCCAGAGGTGCTGGAGAATCACCCTTTCCCAAATGTGCATGGACAAATGACTGTCCTTAGGAATTTCTGCAGGAGGCTCTGTGTTCCTGTCATGATTCACTTGGTGAGAAAGGCAGCCTCTTGAGGTGTCAGAGGAAAGTCGTGTGTCTGTTGAAAGCGACAACGGGGCTAATCACCGTTCGTCTCGCGAGACGCTGGAGAACCCTGGGCCTTTCTAGTTGTGGCAGGAAGCAAGAGGTTCCTCTTGCATTGCCCTGTGCTTCTTCAAGATCCTCTTGGGCTGCATGTAGCGAATCACGCTTCGTCTTGGGATTCGATAGCGAACCTGGGAATGTTCTGGAGGCCATGCATGGAAAAAAAAAAACACACCTCACATTGACAGGGGGATCTCTTCATTTCTTCAGGTGTGGCCGGAAGCATGGTGTTCCTCCGAGGTTGACCCTTTCGATTCAGGGACCTTCTCTTGAAGCCTCAGGGAAGTCAAGGCAACTTGAGAGGTTCGAGGAGGAGCCAAGGAAGTTCCTCGCGTCCCTGCAGGGGAATCAGTCCTCATCTCTTCTTCAGAGGCACATCGTGGCATGGTTGTCGACTAGGGGGGTGGCATTTTCTAGACTTATGGCGGGGAGGTTCTCGAGTTGCAGCGGGCTCATCTGGATCAATCTGGAGCTGCGGCACGGTCTTCTGGGAGCCTCTAATGTTACCTCAGGGATGGCAGGCTCTCATTTCGATGTGCACGAGCCATCTCGGGGCTCTGCTTCAGTCACTACATTGGATGAGGTCCTCATCTGTAGGTGAGGTATGACCTTGACCTTTCCTCTCGAGTTTGGACATGGATATCAGACTTTCGAGTGAGTTTCTCCAAGAGAGTACATTCTCATCTCGTTGTGAGGTAGGCAAGTCGCTCTTGCTCTCGGGTTTTCAGAACTCCTTTGCATGAAGGCAGGAATTCTGGGCACATTTTGATATGTGCAAAGGGGAAGTCAGACCTCCATCCGTGTAGCTGAGCAGAAGGCTGGGGTTTTGTTGAAGTCCCCAGCAGGACATCAGTCCTCATCGCGAGTGGAGGTGGTGATATGGTGCTTTTTCTCGAGTTTGAGTGGGAAGCTGCGGGTTCCCCTGAAATCGTGTCAGGGACCTCAGTGAGCCTCTGGTCTTGACCAGCGAAGTCAGGTGTCCAGCTGCCTGGCAAGCATGAGCGAAGGAGTGCTCCGGAGTCGCTTGCGGGATGTCAGAGAGTCACCTTGGCAATGAAGGCAGAGGAAGTCAGGGCTCCATCCCCATTTGCGTCCTAGGCTTCGGGGTCCCTTGGAACTGAAACTGGGGGGAAGTTGTCCACTCATGTGAGGTGTGACACTCCCTTTTCCTCTCCTTTTGAGAAAATGGAGGCGTCAGGTCTCCTGCCTTGTTGAGGCAGGAAATTACAACTTTCCCTCGATAGCAACGAGGCAGTGAGGCCTCCCTTCGTCTTCTGAGGCGAATTCCCATAGGGGCTGGTGAATCAATATATCCCTGAAATGCAGGGGATAATGGCTGTCCTTGAGAATTTCTTCAGGAGGCCCTGGGGTTCCTCTCATGATTCACTTGGTGAGAAAAGCAGCCTCTTGAGTTGTGAGAGGAATGTCTTGGCGTGTTTGGAAGCGACGAAGGGGCTAATCATCGCTCATCTGGAGAGAAGTTCGAGAACCCTGGGCCTTTCGAGTTGTGGCAGGGAGCACGAGTTTCATCTTGCATGGCCCTGTGCCTCTTGGAGATCCTCTTGGGCTGCATATAGCGAACCAAGTTTCTTCTTGGGATTCGATAGCGAATGTGGGAGTTTTCTGGAGGCCCTGCATGCGAAAAAAAGCCTCACCTCACATTGAGAGGGAGAGCTCTTCGTTTCTTGTGTTGTGGCGGGACGGGTAGTGTTCCTCCCAAGTTGAACCTTTCGATTCAGGGACCCTTTCGTGTAGCCTTATGGAAGTCAAGACAACTTGGGAGGTTCGAGTAGGATCCGTGTAAGCTTTTCGCGTCGCTGTAGGGGAATCAGGCCTCATCTCGCCTTCAGAGGCACATCGTGGGATGGTTCTCGACTTGCGGCGGGCAGTTTCTCGACTTTCGGTGGCTAGTTTCTCGAGTTGCTCCGAGTGCTTTCGGATCCATCTCGAGCTGCACCGCAGTCCTCTGGGAACCTCTAATGTTGCCTCAGGGAAGGCAGGCCCTCATTTTGATGTGCACGGGCCATCTCGGGGCTCTTCTTGAATCACTACACGGGACTAGGTCCTCATCTGTAGGAGAGGTATGAACCTGAGCTTTCATCTCGAGTTTGGACACGGATATCAGGGATCCGATTGAGTTTCTCCAAGAGAGTACGTGCTTATCACATTGGGAGGTATGCACCTCGCCTTTGTTCTCGGGTTTTCAGAACTCCTTTGCATGAAGACAGGGCTTCTGGGCAGATTTTTGATATGTGCAATGGGAGAGTCAAACCTCCATCCGTGTAGCTGAGCAGAAAGCTGTGGTTTTTTTGAAGTCACCACAAGGACATCAGTCCTCATCTCGAGTGGAAGCGGTGATATGGTGCTTTTTCTCGAGTTTGACTGGAAAGCTGCCGGTTCCCCTCGAATCGTGACAGGAACCTCAGTGAGCCTCTCTTCTTGACCAGCGAAGACAGGTGTCCGTTTGCATTGCACGCATGAGCGAAGGAGTGGTCTGGAGTCACTTTATGGATGTCAGAGAGTCTCCTTGGAAATGAAGGCAGAGGATCTCAGGGTTCCGTCCCCATTTGTGACCTAGTCTTCGGCGTCCCTTTGAACTGAAACTGAGGCAATATGTCCTGTCATGTGAGGCGTGACACTCCCTTATCCTCCCCTCTTGAAAAAACGGAGGCGTCGGGTCTCCTGCCTTGTTGAGGCAGGCAATTACAGCTTTTCCTCGATGGCAACCAGGCAGTGAGGTCTCCCTTCGTGTTCTGAGGTGAATTCCCAGAGGTGCTGTAGAATCAGGATTTCCCTGAAGTGCAGGGGCAAATGACTGTCCTTGGAAATTTCTGCAGGAGGCTCCGGGCTCCTCTGATGATTTACTTCGTGAGAAAGGCAGCCTCTTGAGATGTGAGAGGAAAGTCGTGTGTCTGTTGGAAGCGAAGAAGGGGCTAATCATCGCTCATCTCACGAGATGCTGGAGAACCCTGGGCCTTTCCAGTTGTGGTAGCGAGCATGAGGTTCCTGTTGCATGGCCGTGTGCTTCTTCGAGACTCTCTAGGGTTGCATGTTCGGAACGAAGCTTCGTCTTGGGATTGGATAACGAATATGGGAGTGTCTGGAGGCCCTGCATCGGAAAAAAAGCCTCACCTCACATTGAGAGGGGAATCTCTTCGTTTCTTGTGTTGTGGCGGGATGTATAGTGTTCCTTCCAAGTTGAACCTTTCGTTTCAGGGACCCTCTCGTGAAGCCTCAGGAAAGTCAAGGCAACTCGGGAGGTTCGAGGAGGAGCCGGGGAAGTTTTTCGCGTCACTGCAGGGTAATCAGGCCTCATCTTGGCATGGTTCTCGTCTTGCGGCGGGCAGTTAGACAAGAGGCTAACTGAGGTCGCCATTAATACTGGAGAGGAACTGCAACTTTCCTGCTACAGCAAGAGAAGTTCTCCTTGTCCCTCACCTCATCACGAGATGAAGGCCATTTCCACTGCTTTGACTTAGGAGGAATCCCTACTTTCCCATTGCACCTCAAAAGGAATCTTGTCTCGTTCATTATAACTAGAGAGGAAATGCACAGTTGCTGCCACAAGTTGAATGGTCATCGAGTTTCCCCTCAGTGGCATATAATGCCTAATTCTTTTACAGCAACTCAAATGGAATCCCGAGTTTTTCCTCACAACACGAAGGAAAGTCTGACTACCTTGACACATCTCTAGAAAAAGCTCAAGTTTCCTGCTCCAACACAACAGGAGCACAAACACCGTATTTAAAACTCAAAAGGAAAGCAGAGCTCCATGCCTCCACTGGAAACGAAGTATATTCGTCATCTGAAACTCGAAGGAATGCTGAGGTATCTGTCTCACCATTAGAGGAATACTGAGATCCCTACATCAACTCGGGATAAGGCCATATTCCCCTACAGTGACTCGAGTGCAGTCCTGAGCTGTCCTGCCAAGTCGAAAGGAGCCCTGACTTCCAAGAGGCAACAAGAGAGGTTCCCTGAGGTCCTTTTCAGGATGCAAGAGGAACTCCAATCTTCCCACTGCAACTCATGATATGCTACGAGATTTGATCCTCAATGCGAAATGAAGCCTGATTCCCTTGCAGTGACTTGAGAGAAATGCCGAGTCCCCTCTCAAAAGTTTAATGGAAACTCGACTCCCTTTATGCCACTTCAGAGGTTCCCTGAGATACCCATCTCAACAAGAGAGTAACACTGATTTCCGGCCTCTACTCTAGATGAGGATCCATTCCCCTGAAGCCACTAGGGAGGGATCCAGAGGTGCCACTCACAGCTTAAAAAGAGGCCTGACTTCCTTGAGGAAATAGGAGAGGTTTGTTGAGGTACCCTCTCAATGTGAGATGGACCCCAAGCCTCCCACCAAAACTCAAGAAAACCAGGAGATCAGATGCTCAACAAGAGAAGCGGCCATTTTCCCTTGCAGGGTTTCGAGACCAATCCCCAATTTCTTCTTCCAAATAGAGTGGAGGCTTGACTCCTTTCATGCAAATCCAGGTGTTCTAAGAGTTACCCATCACAACCTGAGAAGAACCTCTAACTTCCTATCACAACTGGAGAAAATCCATGAGATTTGCCTTCAATGCAAGACGGGGCGCTATTTACGAGCAGCACCTCAACAGCAATCCAGAGTTACTTCTCACGCTTGCAACAAGGCTTGACTCTCTTTAGGCCGCTCCAGAGGTTACAAAAGATATCCATCCCACCTTGAGAGGAATCCCGAGTTTCCAGATGTAATTCCAGAGGAGCTAAGTGTTCCCTCCTCATTTCACCTTGAGGGCCAGTTCCCCTGTGTTGATTGCTGACACATGCTAATTTTCCCTCACACCTCAAGAGGAGGCCTATTCCACCTCCTGCAAATCCAGAAGAAACCCAAGGAAACTGCCACAAGTCCAAAGGGCACTGAGTTCTCTCTCAACTCGAGAAAGGCCTGATTCCCTGGGATTGACACGAATGGAACCACTCATTCCCTCTAACAGCATGAAGGGAGGTCTGAATCCCCTTTTGCACCTCAGGAAAAAGCCTCATTTGCTCACCTCAACGCGACAGGATGCCCCAGATTCCTATGACAACTTGAGAAGAAAGCTGAGTTCCATGTCACCAGCTGAGATTTGGCTTGACTCCCCTGTTGAAACTCGATAGGTACCCCTAAATCCCTCTCTTGCACCTGAAGGGGAACCCTGAGTTTTATGCCTGAACTCACGATGAAACCTTACTCCTCTGCAGCCACATGAGAGGAATGCTCAGATGCCTTTGTGACACAATAGGAAGCCTGAAGTCCCTAATACATCTCAAGAGATTAACTGAGGTCCCAATCTCAAGTCAACAGGAACCACAAGCATCCATTTACAACTCGAGAAAACCAGGAAATCTCCCCCTCAACATGATAAGAGGCCATTTCACAGGAAGTGCCTTGGGAGCAATCCCACGGACCCCTTCATAACATGAAAGGAATCCATTCTTGGCCTTATGCAACTTCAGAGGCTCCCAAAGATACCCATCTCGGGGAGGAACCATAATTTTCCCACAGCAACCTGAGAAGAGCTCCATGTTCCACAACTCATCTCAAGATGAGGGCCATTTCCCCTGCTTCGACTCTACAGGAACCCCTCCTTTCCCCTGGTACCTCAAGAGGAGGCCTGTATCATAGACTGGAAACGTGCAGTTCCTGCCATATGTTGAAAGGTCAGCGACTGCCCCCTCAACTGGACATACCACATAATTCTCTTGCAGCGACTCAAATGGAATCCCAAGCTTCCCTCACATCACAAAGGGATGCCAGAATGCCCTGTGCAACACTAGAAAAAGCGTGAGGATTCCTGTCTCAACACGACAGGAGGACACATACCTCATTTAAAACTCAAAGAAAAGCAGTGTTCCAAGCCTCAACACGAAACAATTTATACTCCAAGGCTGAAATTCAAAGAGGCCACGAGGTATCTGTCTCAACTGGAGAGCAATGCAGAATTTCCCACGTCAAATTGGGATGAGGCCCTATTCCCCTGCAGCAACTTGAGAGGAATCCCTAGCTGCCTCTGGGAATTTGAATGGAGGCCTAACATCCCTGAGTCAACAAGAGAGGTTCCCTGAGTTCCCCGTTGGAACTCGAGTGGAACCCAAAGCTTCAAGATGCAACTCATGAAATACCAGGAGATTTGATCCTCAATGCGAAATGAAGCCCACTTCTCATGAGGTGCAATCCAAGAAGAGCTCCGTTTTCCCTACCTCATCTAGAGATGAGGGCCATTTCTTCTGCTTTGACTTGAGAGGATTCCCTACTCTCCCGTTGCACCTCAAGAGGAAGCCTGTCTCATCAATTGAAACTCAAGATGAAACTCACAGTTCCTGCTACAAGTTGAATGGTCACCGAGTTCCCTCTCAACTGCATATAAGGCATAATTCCCTTACAGCAACTCAAATGCAATCCTGAGTATCACCTCACAACATGAAGCGATGTCTGGGTGCCCTAAAGCACTACTACAAGAAGCTCGAGGTTCCTGCCTCAACACGAAAGGAACACAGACACTTTATTTAAATCTTGAGAGGAAAGCAGAGTTCCATGCCTCAATATGAAATGAGATATACTCCTCAGCTGAAACTCGAAGGAACACCGAGGTATCTGTCATGCCCTGAGAGGAATACTGAGATTCTCATGTCAACTTGGGATGAGTCCCTATTCCCCTGCAGTGACTCAATCAAAATCCAGAGCTGCCCCTGGCAACTGGAAAGGACCCCTGACTTCCCAGAGGCAACAAGAGAGGTTCCTTGAGGTCCCTGTCAGAACTAGAGTGGAAACTCAAGCTTCCCACTGCAACTCATGAAATGCCATGAGATTTGATCCTCAACACGAGATAAAGCCCGCTTCTCTTGCAGTGACTTGAGAGAAATGCTGAGTTCCCTCTCAAAAGTCAAATGGAAGCTTGACTCCCTTTATGCCACTCCAGAGGTTCCCCGAGATACTCATCTCAACTTGATAGGAACCCTAAGTTTCTCGCCTCAAATCTAGATGAGGCCCCATTCCCCTGCAGCCACGAATGAGGAATCCCAAAGTGCCCTTCACAGTTCTAAAGGAAACATGACCTCCTTGCAGTAAAGAGAGGTTTGCTTAGGTACTGATCATAATCTGAGCAGA